>JAMKQA010008945.1:0-10130 GCA_024699735.1 Posidonia australis | reverse complement strand
CTTGTGGACCCGAACGGCTCAAATTGGGCTAAATGGACCTATGCGGGCCTTGTGGGCCCACATGGGCCTAATTAGGGCTAATTGGGCCCAAAGAGGCTTAATAGGCTCAAATAGGCTTGAAATGGTGTAGTGGGTCTAAATGGGCTCAATCAGAGTTTAGTGGACCTAAATGGGCCTTCATGGGCCCAATTGGGTTTCCATGAACCAAATGGCCTAGGTTAAGGGATTTGAGGGCCCAAATGGGCTCAACCAAGTTCCAAACTCAGCCACCAGATCCTCATCCTGTAAAATTGGTAAAAAATGAGGTATCTACACAATGTGATAAGTTGTTGGACTCATCAGCCGGATTATGAGGTTATCATCCAAAGAGATGGGACATGACAAGCTAAACAAGCCTTATAAACCCCGGCCGCCTGACAGCATGACGGTTGTCAACTGAGTAGTTGGGGGTACCAGCCCGAGAAAGAGAAAAGGGGGGCATGACAAATGGATAATTTGTCAAGCGAAGCAAGGCCCAGTCTGCACAGACCAAAGGCGAACAAGGAGATTTCACGCCCGCGAAAACTCAAAAAAGAAAAACAAAAGGACCCTGACCGCCCGGTCAGAAGGTCCAACAACTAGATTCCGCGCCCGTGGGAAATCAAGGAAAGAAAAGAAAAAAGCGGACCCTGACCGCCCGATCCGAGACCAAACAACTTGATTCTGCGCCCGCGAAAATCTAGAAAAGGGACCTTGACCGCCTGGTTAGAAGGCCGCACAACTGGATTTCCTGCCCGGGGAAATCTGAGAAAAAGGCCAAGACCTTGACCATCAGGTCAAAAGGTCGAGCCACAGGATTTCCTGCCCTAGGAAATCCGAGAAAGGTACTAGGACCATGACCATCGGGTCAAAAGATCAAGCCACGGGATTTCCTGCCCCAGGAAATTCGAGAAAGGGGCTAGGACCTTGACCATCGAGTCAAAAGGTCGAGCCACGGGATTTCTTGCCCCAGGAAATCCAAAAAGGGGCTTGGACCTTGACTATCAGGTCAAAAGGTCGAGCCACGGGATTTCCTGCCCATGGAAATCCGATAAAGGGGCTATGACCTTGACCATCGGGTCAAAAGGTCGAGCCACGGGATTTCCTGCCCCAGGAAATCTGAGAAAGGGGCTAGGACCTTGACCATCTGGTCAAAAGGTCGAGCCACGGGATTTCATGCCCAAAGAAATCCGAGAGACCAAGGACTTTAACTGCCCAGTTAAAGCCAAGGAAAGCCTAGGAAAGGCAAAGGACATTTGACCGCCCAGTCAAAGCCAAGGAGCTGGATTTCGCGCCCGCGAAAATCCAAAGGAGGCACATGACCCTGACTACCCGGTCAAGATCAAGCAAGCTGGATTCTGCGCCTGTGGAATTCCAAAGGGGAAAAGGACAATGACCGCCCGGTCAAAGTCAATCAAGCTGGATTCCGTGCCCACAGAAATCCAAAGGGGCAAAGGACAATGACCGCTCAGTCAAAGTCAATCAAGTTGGATTCCGCGCCGTGGAAATCCAAAGGGGCAAAGGACAATGACTGCCTGGTCAAAGTCAAGCAAGCTGGATTCCGCGCCCGCAGAAATCCAAAGGGGCAAAGGACAATGACCGCCCGGTCAAAGTCAAGCAAGCTGGATTCCGCGCCCGTGGAAATCCAAAGGAGCAAAGGACAATGACCACCCGGTCAAAGTCAAGCAAGTTGGATTCAGCGCCTACGGAAATCCAAAGGGGCAAAGGATAATGACGGCCCGGTCAAAGTCAAGCAAGCTGGATTCCGCGCCCGTGGAAATCCAAAGGGGCAAAGGACAATGACCGCCTGGTCAAAGTCAAGCAAGCTGGATTCTGCACCCGCGGAAATCCAAAGGGGCAGAAGGGTCTTATCCGCTCTAGTTGAGATCCCAGAAAGCAAAGTGATAACTCGAGGATTATTCCCCTGGATGGAACTGCAACATGCTGAACGTTGATGTCGCGGTGCGGAGACTGGCACTCTGTCGAGATGCGCGCTCGATTATCTTGTTTGCTGCGATTTCTCAAATTGCATGCAAAGGTAAGGACTTGTGTGCAAATATCCATAACTTTTGGGTTTTACTGCAAATTACCCACTCAAACTGCTTCTGATTGCTATACCGTGACTATGCTGTGACATTTGAGATTCTGCTGCATGCTGATAGATGTTTGCTCTGAAATAAACTTTCTGCGTCCTTCCAGGACTGATTTTCAATTTTCCAAATACCGTGACTGTGCTGTGACATTTGAGATTCTGCTGCATGCTGATAGATGTTTGCTCTGAAATAAACTTTCTGCGTTTTTCCATGACTGATTTTCAATTTTCCAAAACGTAAGGGGTTTTCTGGAAATTACCCACATGGTGCATTTAACTGCCATATTGCTGGATACTGCACATTCTGCGCTTGATGCTTGTGCTGTGAGAAGGTAAGGACTGAAACGCAATTGCCTTAGTCATTTTGCATTTTTGCACTCTGACTTGTTTCTCGTGCGGGCCCCACTGACCAACTGCCATAACTGCTAAATTTTCTTCTTTGCTGCTTGGGACTGCATGGCAATGCAAAGAGTTACTGTTGCTTCATCACGTTGATGCATTTTGTTTCTTTTCCTTTCAAGGCATCATGCATAAACTCACGAAGGGAAAAGAAACAAAAATTTCTTTCCTTCCTCCAACAAAAACCCGTGCCTCTTCACCTCCTTCCTTCTGCGCACGAGAGGCTGCGTCCTCCTCTCCTTCTCCTCTTGTAGCGGCGGCAGTGGTTTCCGGTCCTTGCAGCGGCGACACGCGTGGAGTGCGCGGAGGGGGTGCTCCTGGCTGGTGCGCGCGGGAGGCGCGTCAGCGTTGTGCGGGGCAGTTGCGGCGGCGACAGGCAGCGGTGGCATGAATCAAACTCTCCAGGACTGGCTGGACCGCGGCTCGCCGGCGAGGGTAAGTCCCGATCATTCTCCCCTTTTTGCTTGTGTACACCCTACTCTTTGCTGCGGGTAATCGACAGTGGGAGGTCCTCATCGGACTTGGAGTGGCAGGCCCCATTCCATGTGGCTGGCGGCGGTGGACTGGCAGACTCAGGCTGCGGTTGCGGGCTCTCGCGGGCTGCTGCCTCTTGGACTGCGGGATGCAGGCATGCCAAGGGAATGCGCGGCTGTAGGGAGCGATGGTTGGCTGCCGGTGGTGCTCCAACGATGCTCCGACGAGCAGAGGTGACGGCCTGTGATCGCAGTAGAAGCCAGTGGTGGCGGGCCGGAGATTGGTTGGCCATGAGGCTCGTTGGATTCAGCGCATGATTGTTGCTTGCTTATGCCATGATAATCTGCATTATTTCTGATTCTCTGCTAATTATCTTGCAATAAAATACTGAATCACTTGACAGCTTTTATTTCTGCAAATTCACAATCAAACACTGATATGCTATTGCCTTCATTAAAATGCTCAACATTTTGCTATTGTGCCAATGAATGGAATGTCAGATTTGATTTAGACATTTCCTGCATTTAACATGTCTGTTATTGCTGCTTAATTCTCTTTTCTGCAGGATGATTCGGTTCTCGAGACGGGAACCCCACAATCTTTAGGGGGCATGCCTTCTAGCTTTCGCTCCAGTTGAGGAGGGAGTTCCTCGAGTTCGCCGGCCTCTGGTAGCTCGACACCTGTTATCCCTATTAAGGTAAGCTCAAATTGAATAAAGCAGCACTTAAGTCTGGTATTCTGACACTTGCCTTTCCAGGAGTCTGGAAACTTCGAGGGGCGGCTGCTGAGCGACCGTCATATCTGCGAGAGCCCCGAGTTTGAGGTAACTGTTTGGTTTGATGTTCTTTAAATTGCTTTCTACTTTTTGCTTTGTGTTGTTTGCTTCTAACCTTGTTCAAAACATGTATTTGACATTTCAGGAGGGGGATGCAAACCGGATCATGCGGTGCCACTGGGGTCCGATGCTCGAGCATTTCCACCGTCTGCTGGAGTTTTTGCAAGATTTTCTCCATCACCAGACTCTGTTTGGCGGTTTGCTGCGCCATCCAATCATCCACGGCCACTATAACTTCTTCCGGGCCATGGTGGAAAGGTGGATGTTTGAGACTCACTCCTTCCACCTTCCTTTTGGTGAGCTGACTGTTCTGCCCGATCAGTGGGCTCTACTGACGGGCCTTCCTTTTGGTGACGAGCCCATTATTAGCGAGACCACCCACGGCTTTCACCTCGTGCCTACGCATCTTGGTCGTATTCCTCCTAAGCCAGCTAAGGGGAAGCATATGATCACAGTGGGGTGGTTAAGGGAATGGGACAAGTTCTAGCCCAACCCCGAGCCTGGCAGTGAGGAAGTTGATTTTGTACTGAGGCATTTTCTGCTGGAGCTACTAGCCTTGATCTTCTATGATTCGTCGGCCTACTGTATCCATGCTGACTGGATTGCGTATCTGACCAACCTGGATCACTATGACTGGGCTGGTGCTAGTTGCACATGGCTGGTCTGTGGGCTCGACAACATGGTGAAGCTCGGGCGCCGCTCTTACGTGGGGCTTTACCCTTTGTTGACTGTAAGTATTTGCTTCTTTGTTACTTTCTCTTATGCTTGATATTTGAAAAACTGACTTGCTTGCATTTACAGTACTGGATCATGGAGCACATCACCAGGGGGCATTACTTTGGCCGCCTACGGGACGAGCTCCTACCCCTTCCCCGTCAGTGGGTCGAGCCCGACCACTGGGCTGCTGCTGGGGTGTTTAGCTATGAGTCCTACCGGTATCTACTGGACTTGGTAGAACTCGAGGATGTAAGTCTCCTTTGTCCTTAATCTCTGCATGCTTGTTATACTTTGCTTGCTTACAATTTCTGTTTCTACAACTGGTTCACCTACGCCCTTTTGCTCGATATGATGGCTTCAACTGGGCTCCCTTGAACTCTGGCCGCGTTCTAAAGGACAAACAGGTGAGATTCTATTGTATGAAGAATTTGGCCCTCTATCTCCCAGGGCGTGTGCGGCATCAGTTCTCTGATGTATTCTGCATTCCTGCCCCTCCTCCTGCTGACATGGTCCTCCCGGCCACGACACGCTCGGCTGCTAGGCATCGACATGCAGTTGCCATGGCTTCTCAGGACAGGCACGTCCTTCGAGAAGTCAACTATACAGACTATCTTGCTTGGTACCAGCGTGCAAGGAAGTCGTACATGTTCGAGGAGGTTGTGCGGGATAGCTAGCACGGGATGTGGTATGCGACCAGCTGGGCTTAGGTACAGATCTTCCATTTATGCTTTTCATTGCTTTTGCATGCATGAACTATAATAATTTGACATTTGCTTTAATGCACAGGGCTTCGAGGAGCAATTTGGAGCTTTTTATGCTAACATCCACCGGAAGTGGGTAAGATTTTTATTTTGCAAACTGCCATATTGCATATATCTGATACTTCTACAGTTTTGCAGGAACTACGCTGGCGCAACATTGTCCGGGTAAGCTTCTCCTCCTGGTACTGCTGCTACATATAAAATTTCTTATTGCTAACATAAGTTTGCTTTTTGCAGCAAGATTTCCCTACCGAGAGGGAGAATGTAGACACCAGCGGGGACTTTACCAGGGAGGCGCTTGAGCAGGACTGTTCTGACACCGAGGTCACCCAGGCGGTTCTCAACTCTGCTCCTCATTCTCAGGCTGCCGCTGCTACTCAATGGTCGCGCCGACTTACTCAGGCAGGCAACAGGACCTTGGTTGAACAATTCCAAAAGGCGGCGGCTGATGAGGAAGACTCTGAGGAGGAGTGATCCCTTTTGTAATTTTACTGAAAATCCTATAAAACACTGTATAACATTTTTGAAAATGTATAAGATATCCGTGGATTTTACGATGTGCCCTTCGGGGTTTTTGTAAGTGCAGGATGTATGCAAACAGGTACCCCATGCTGGATTAAGCAAAAAAATGGCGCCGATTTGGCAAGGTACATAATCTGAACTGATGCTACAGAATTTTTGTCTTTCTGGGCGCCACTTATCTGCACCACCTAGGTGTGGTAGCTAGGTGCGTTTGTTTTCTACGCTATATAAGTGCGTCCGCAGAAATGGCGAGTTTTGTTTCCTTTCCTAGTGCAGAACCTTGCTGCTCCCCCATAAAATTCTCGTTTTTTGCAAGAAAATCCGCCGCCTCTCGTGAAGAAGAACACAGTAGATCTCGACTTTGACATAGCAACTCCGTTTCTCTGTGTACGGACTAGTAATGGTATGATATACTATCGCCTTCTCCTGCTGTTTCATGCAGATTTTCATTACCTCTGTCTTTCACAGCAGACGTCTATTGCATGATCCTCTGTAGCTATGTTCTGCTGGATTTTAATACAAGATCCTGCTGTCTTTGCTAGCTTCTGCAGATTTTATATAAATTTCCTCCGCATTCATGTTATTTTGCAGATTTTTCTCTATTTTACAGTAGATTTCTTTTTGCATGTGTTTCCTGTATTGCCACAAATTTCTCTTGCAGATCACTTTTCTGTATTGTAACAAGATGGTAGATTTCTCTTCTATTTTGCATGGCGGATTTGCATTGTATTTCTTGTATTGTATTTGCTTCACATTGGTAGATTTTCCTTGGTCCTTTTTGCATTTTGTCTCTTACGAACAAGATTTTCATGTACCTTCATTCTTGATTTTTGCATGCCATATACTGCTGAATTTTCTGCATTTCTTACTACCGTGGCTGATGTTGGTAGGGCTATCCAACCATGGAGACCGCGAAATTCTGCTCGGATGCTCTATGCGGCTGGATTGACGCATACCGATCGAGAACGACTGAAGACTTGGGGCATATCATCCTCCCTGCTCAGTATTGCCAAAGTAGAGGTAAATTGGCACCTGCTATGTGCCATGGCCCGTTTCTGGAAGCCAGCTCTGCACGTTTTCTGCTTCGGGCAGGTGGAAATGACTCTGACTCTGGAGGAAGTCAGGCGAATCTGCGGCTTATCGCCATTCTTGTCTCCCTCCGTGTTTTTCTGCCACAACAGCTATGTTCATGTCGTGAGCCGCCATACGGGCGTTGCCAAGGAAGAATGCGAGAAAAGCATCATCTGCTGGGTTGGTTAGACCCCCATGATACATTTGGATTATTTTGACAGCATCATTAGCGCCCGTTCTTCAAATCCTCTGTGGCTTTTCTGCTTCGTGCTGCGCTTCTTCGGGGAGCTGATTTTCAGTCATGGCCGAACAACTATGGCCGCTGAGGTGGCCGAAATAGCCTGGGAGGTGACGGCTCGCGAAATTGAACTGGCTCCGATTTTGCTTGCTGAGACTTTTGTAGGCTTGGACCGGGCGTCGAGGCGCTCCCGCCACTTCTATGGATGTGGTGCCCTGGTGCAGGTAAGCAGAACATCCGACCATATACAAAATTCTGCTGTGCTTTAGATAACCATAACCCCTTTTTTGCCAGGTCTGGTTTGCTGCTCACATGGGGGTGAAGATCCCGCGTCCCTGGCCTTGCGCCTTTGAGGCTTACAGCTGTACCCATCACTCGTGATCGCTTTTGGGGGTGCCAGAGTTGTGTGAAAAACTGCGGAATCTCGATGCAGATTCTGTGACATGGTGCATCATATCTCCTACATCATAGAACTTCACTGCCTTCTTCAACATCACGAACATGCAGCTCGTGGTCCTCCCTGGATTTTCTGGAGGTGTGGAGTACCATCCCGTCCGGGTTCTTCGCCAGTTTGGCTTCTGCCAGGACTCCATAAAGCAATGCCCCTACCCGGATAGGCTGAAAAAGCATGTAGCGCGCTCCAATGCATCCACGGCTAGGCTGGCCCGACTGATGAGCGATGGCATCGGGTCTTCTCTTTTCTCTTTTGTCAAAGTTTCGGGCTACATAGCCAGGTATGAGGCGGAGATCAGAGAGACGTGGATCTCGAGCGAGGATCCGCCTGATGGCAGTAATAGCAAGGAGGCTAGCAGCTCAAAGAGCCCTCGACTTGATTAGATATTTGTATTCCTGACATAATAACATTGATATTGCCTTGCATTGTTTACTGCTTCTTGCAAGTTCATATCTGCTAGACAGGATCAATATGTTTCTGATTTCAAATTCCTCCAAATAAAAGAAATGACTATCACGCCATCTAGCTGAATGCCCGCTTGCTTAGACCATGACCAATAAGACAGCTGACATGCCCCTCGTCATAATATGAGCAAAATGCCTTGCTAAGTGAATGTGATATATGCCAAATGCTTATGCGACTCATAAGGCAGCTGACATGCCCGTGGTCGAAATGCGAATGATAATGCTTGTAATCATGCTTAAAAATGTGTTCTGGCTAAATGCTGACACGACTCATAAGGCAGCTGACATGCCCCTGGTCGAGATGCGAATGATACTTTACAAAAACAAATAATGCTGTGCAAATGCAAAGAAATGGCTAATTGATACATTGGTGCCCTCAGCGCCAAGGACGCCTGTTTTGCCTGCGAAGGGAGGTGACACTGTCCTCGACTCACGTGATACTAACCTAAGCACCTAGGTTATTGGTGGCACTCCTTCAGATTTATGGGCCTCATGTCAAATGCTCAGGGTCCTATACCGACTCTTTTGAGGATTCATCTTTCTTTTCTCCCTCATAAGCATGCTAACAAACCCTACTTCTGCTCGAAGGTAATAAACACTAATGCTGAGGAGGGTGGCTGCTACTTCTGTTGTGCTTGAGGGGTGGCTAGTCCCTTTGATCATTTGGTCTTAATAAGTGTGTGCTTGTTCTCCTCTCCAAGCTAAAAGGTAGGAGTAAGGTTGCTTACATGCCTCTCTTGGTGGAGCTCAGCTTCTGTCTGCTACTTCTGTCTTCCCCCTTTTGTTTGGCTCCAAGGACTTGTGTATTTTTTTTGCTGCTCACTCTCTTTCTAGACCTAACATTTTAACTCCCTCACGAGATATAGGTCCCATGGGAATTTGTGCATTTAGCCCACTCCTCTGAAATCTCTCCCTCACATACTAAGCTCTTAGGGTAGTGGCACATGAGGAGGACTTGACACATCTCGCAGGCAGGCTCCCAATTTCCTCATTGGGCGATGATAATGCTATGCAAAAAGAAAAAAGAAGATGCAAAGAACTATTTATGCTGTGCAATGATGCATGACTCACGGTGCAAGCCATTGGGATCAGTTGAGAGTCATTGATAGTACTTCTTTAGATAGGAGGCATTGACAGGCTCTGACTGCTCTGTATGGTCCATGCCTTCAAGAATAACTGCTCCCCCTGACAGGGCTTCTTTGACCGCAAAAGGTCTGCGCCAGTTGGGCCTAAATTTTCCCCGAGTATCTGGCAAATGTATGGCACGCTGGACCAAGTCTCCTGGCTCAAAGTGTCTCGGACGGACTTTCTTTTGATATGTCGGGCCACTCTCTTCTGGTAGCATTGGGCGTGGTGCAGGGCTTGCAACCTATGCTCATCAATCAGGTCCAGCTGAACATTGCGGTCTTGTACCCACTCAGCTTCCTCTAGTTCTACCTCCTTCGAGATCCTTAATGAAGGAATCTCGACTTCGAAAGGGAGGACTGCTTCCATTCCGTACACCAAGGAATAAGGTGTTGCCCCTGTGGATGTCCGGATCAAGGTTCTATAAGCCCATAATGCATAAGGCAGCTGCTCGTGCCAGTCCTTGTGAGTCTTGGCCATCTTTTTCGAGATCTTGACTAGATTGTTTTTAGCCGACTCCACTGCTCCATTCATCTGGGGTCGATAGGGGGAGGATCTATGGTGCTTGATTTTTCAACTGTGGAGGAAATCCTCGACTCTTTTTGCTATAAAGTTTGTCCCATTGTCTGAGATGATAGCAAACGGAACCCCATATCTGGCAACAATGTTGTTCTTGATGAACTTTTCTGTGGCTGCTGCTGTGACTGTTCTGTAGGAAGTCGCTTTGACCCACTTGGTGAAATAGTCAATGGCTACCAGGATATAGCGGTGCCCGTTGGATGCAGCAGCATGAATGGCCCCAATAACATCAATTCCCCATGTAGAGAATGGCCATGGGGATGACATGTTATGCAGTTGCTGTGGGGGAGCGTGTATAAAATTGCCGTGTATTTGGCAGCTGTGGCATCTCCTGACAAAATGGCAGCAATCTGTCTCCATGGTAGACCAGAAGTACCCTTG
>JAMKQA010008944.1:0-16132 GCA_024699735.1 Posidonia australis | reverse complement strand
TAGCCTTTAGCAAGCAATTAGACTAGAAAGACCGAGTTTCTCGGGCATACGAGGGTGCCTAACACCTTCCTCGTGCGTAATAGGAATCCTTACCCATCATCTGGTTAGCAGACATCCAACCTTCACATCTGCACCTCATGCATCCAATCTTTTTTGTGGTTTTCCTCATCTTTCCCTTAAAAGACTAGGTTGCGACTCCTCTTTTCTTTTTCTTTTATCTTTCCTTGCGCCTTCGCCATCTTGGCATGGCTGTGACCTCCTTCCCTCTGGCGTGGCTCTGTGTCGGGACCTCCTCGGGTCGGCATGGTCACAGCGCCTTTGACAGAGTTGAACAGGAAAAGAGTTCCTTTTTGCTGGGACCAGAACTGTGAGGTGAGTTTCGAAGAGCTGAAGTCTCGTCTGGCTTCTGCCCCTGTGTCGACTCTACCTTCTGGAAGTGGTGGCTCCACTGTGTATAGTGATGCTAGTGACGTTGGGTTAGGGTGTGTTCTGATGCAACATGGCAATGTTATCGCATATGCTTCACGCCAACTGAAGGATCATGAAAAGAACTACCCGACCCACGATTTGGAGATGGCTGCTGTAGTGTTCGCTCTCAAGCTTTGGCGACACTATCTCTATGGGGAGCAGTTTAAGGTCTTCACTGATCATTAAAGCTTGAAGTATATCTTCACACAGAGGGACCTCAACATAAGGCAACGCCGTTGGATGGAGTATTTGAAGGACTATGATTTCAGCCTGTCCTACCATCCTGGCAAGGCCAACGTGGTCGCCGATGCCCTGAGTCGATGTACGCACGTGATGGCGAGCCTGATGGTCAAGAAGTGGACCATGTTGGAGGATCTAGTGAGCTGCAAGCTGAAGCGACAAGCTCGGGGAACGGTTGGTGCTTGGGTAGCCAACTTGTCTGTTCACCCAAAGCTGTTAGAGTTTATTGTCGTCTGTCAGCAACTGGATCCGTTTGTTCAGGCTGTGTATGAGAAGTTGGAGGCTGGTGGAGAGCCCCATTTCTCTGTTGGGGCATATGAAGAGCTAAGGCATGATATGCGTTTGTATGTGCCCCAGCATGAGGAGGCCAGGCAAAGGTTGCTGGATGAAGCGCATCGGTCTAGGTACACTATTCACCCTGGTAGTACGAAGATGTACCGAGACTTGAAGCAGAATTTTTGGTGGCCTGGTATGAAGAGAGATGTTGCTGACCATGTGGCGAGGTGTACTACCTACCAATTGGTCAAGGCAGAGCACCAGAGACCTGGAAGGACCTTGCAGCCGTTGGATATTCCTGTGTGGAAGTGGGAGCATATCTCGATGGACTTCGTGACTGGTTTGCCGCGGACTCAGAGGAAGAACGATACCGTGTGGGTGATCGTGGATCGGCTAACCAAGTCTGCTCACATCCTGACCATTCAGGTGAAGCTTCTGATGCACCACCTGGTGGAGTTGTATGTATCCGAGGTGGTGCAGCTTCATGGTGTTCCGATGTCCATCATGTCGGACAGAGACACAAGGTTCACCTCAAGGTTCTGAAGAACTCTGTGGGAGGCCTTTGGCACTGTGCTCAACTATTGTACAACATTTCATCCTCAATTGAATGGTCAGACAGAGAGGACTATCCAGATGCTGGAGGATATGCTCAAAGCATGTGCCTTAGACTTTCAAGGGAGTTGGGAGGACCATTTGCCGCTGATTGAGTTCGCCTACAACAATAGTTATTACTCGAGCATCGGGATGGCACTGTACGAAGCTTTGTACGGTAGGCCATGCAAATCGCCAATCTGCTGGAGCAAGGTGGGTGAGCGTCAGTTGATTGGTCTTGAGCTTGTGTAGCTGTATGCAAACAGAGAGAAGAGCTATGCCAATAGGAGGCGGAGACCTTTGGAGTTTCTGGTGGGAGATTATGTGTTCCTGAAGGTGTCGCCGACCAAGGGTGTCATGCGGTTTGGGAAGCGTGGCAAGCTGAGTCCTTGCTATATTGGCCCGTACCAGATCACCTAGAGGATCAGAGAGGTTGCTTATCAGTTGGATCTACCACCAGAGATGTCGTCCGTGCACAACATGTTCCATGTCTCCATGCTGAGGAAGTGCTTGGCTGACGTTTCTCATGTGATCCTATTTCATCCAGAAGGGCTCCAAGAGGATCTGTCCTTTGTGGAGGATGTCGTCGTGATTATTGACCACAAGGAGCAAGTGCTGCGGAACAAGGTGATTCCACTAGTTTTGGTGCGATGGCGGCATCATGGAGCCAAGGAGGCCACGTGGAAATGTGAGGAAGCCATCCTAGCCCAGTACTTGTATCTTTTCGCCTAGTGATTTTGAGGGCAAAATCTTCTTTTAAGAGGGTTAGGACGTAACACCCGTAAAATTCATTTTGTAATTATTTACATTTTATGAATTTTTTCCTAGACGGGTTTTACTGTTCCGAGGCCCATTGTGTGATTTTGTGCTTTTGGGCTTGGGCTTCGTGGGCCGGCTTCAATTCGCGTGCCCCTGTGCGTGGTTGGCACTATGCATTGTGGCATTGTGCGTGTGGAGCCTGGGTGTGGATCCGTGTGGGGTCCACGTGGGGCCCACGTTCGTGGGCTGTTGGTTGTGGCTGGTGGTTGGGTGAAGTGGCCAGTGTGCTCGTGCGGTGTGCTGGTGGCTGAGACATGCAAGTGAGCACGCTCCCAGCTACTGCGTGCGCAGGCTTTATGAGCCACACCACACTCCTCCGCCGCTCATCACCGTCTTTCCCTTCTTCCTTCTTTCTTCTTCCTTTCCCCTCCTCCTCGACGCACGCACTCCTCCCTCCCCACCTTCTTTTCCCTTCCTTTCCTTCCTCCCCTCTCCTCCTTCCTCTTTCCCCCTCTTCTTCTCCTTCCACCTGCATCCTCAGTTTCTTCTTCTCGAGCGCTGACGGAGAGAGAGAGGGAGCACAGCGGAGGGCTGTGGTGGCTCATGGTGGTGTGTGGAGCTTGCGTGGAGTGCTCCCGAGGCCGTGGTTGCGTCGTGGTTGTCGGAGTCGGCAAGAGAATCACTGGAGCACATTCTCAGGTACGCATCTCCACCTCTTATAATAGAGAACATGAAAATGGTAGAAATTGATAGGTTTGCATGAAATCTAGGTAAATTTACATTCCTAGAATTTGTTTTGATTTTATGAGAATTTATGGATATTTATGGTGGTTGGTGTGTTTTGGGTCATTTTGACGCTTCTGCCTTTGTGATTTTGTATCTTGATGCATGGTGAATGGATTTTAGTTTTGTTTATTGAGATTTGGAGTAGACTCGAGGGTCTACATCTTATGTTTTATGCAAGATTTTTGGTGCACATTTATGGAGTCCGATCGGAGGTCCTAATTGGGGCAATTTCAAACTGTAGGGTTTGGGCCATTTTCTGGGATCGCAGAATTCGACATACTAAAGTGAAAATGGCATACCAAATCAATGAATTTCGGTATACCGATTTTGTTCGGTATACCGTTTTTCTGTCAGATTGGTCCCCTGGTCGATTCGGCCTGTCGAATCACCCCGGTCGACTAATCCAGTGAATTTCGTCATACCGAAGTCAAAACGGCATGCCAAATCAGTGGATTTTGGCATACCGAACTTGATTTCCGACATGCCGAATCAGGGCCCAAATATGTTTATAAAATGAGTTTCCCACGGGCTTTCTTGATTACAGTGTTTTGCCCCATTGAGGGGGATTATGGGCCGTCAGAGGTGGTCCCCTGGGACACCTGATGCACCATTTTGTCGAGGTTTTGGAAGAATTTTCAAAGATATGAAAATGGTTTTAGAAATGAATTACAAAGAAATAGTTGGCCTGTTTTGGAAAAATGTTTTCTTGGTTTTCTGTGTGCGGGCTGAGACAATGTGGGACAGTGTCATCAGGACCAGGGAGTGTCACGACATTCTCAGGTGGTCGGGTACGACTCCCTGGTTGAGGTCAAGGGTCGAGATACCTGAGGCTGAGGGGCGTCGGTTCCTGGAGGTATGAGACTTCTTGACTGTCGTCTCAAGGCTAGGGTTGTGGTCTGTGGGTTGAGGTGTCTTGTGGCATGACGGGGAGGTATAATACTCCTACTATCGCTGTGAGCATTGAGGCTCTGGTGTCGTCAGGTGTGGAGGTATGACACTCCCTCCTAAGCACCATGTGTAGAGGACGATGTGAGGAGGCGTACCCTGTGGTGGCCAGTGGGGGTGGGACACGTGCCCCGTAGTTGGTAGCATCCTGAGAGACAGGACAGCCTTCCCAAGAAAGGGTTGGCTTTGTGAGGGTTCTCCAAGTAGGAGAATCGCAGGACGGTGGTTGGCTCCTGCACAGGGTTGCACACCGTGGCAGTGCAGAACGGCGTGGTTGCTCCTCGGTAGACTACTTGTGGCCAAAGTTAGGTTGCCTAGCGTCGGGCTTCCCGACTCACTGTGTGTGGTTTTGGCCATTGAGAGCCTTTGCTTGTGGCTTTGGGCTAGTAGAGCCCCAATTGTGGCTTTGGGCGGTGTGGGCCTCGTTTGCGAGGTTTTGAGAAAATGGTTTGCGAAATGAATTTAAAAGGAAAATTGATTATGTTTTGTTTTCCGTGGTTTTCATGGGGTGCGTACTGGGTGACTTTTGTCACTCATACGTTTTTCCTCGTGGTTTGGTTTGCAGGTGTAGGCATGCAAAGGGTTAGCGTAATGCATATAGTCTAGAGTCTCCTAGCCGCACACACAGGTTCCTGGTAGTTAGATATTTACTGCTTGGCTTTAATTTTCCTGTAATTTAATTTATTTAAATTATTGTGGAAAATGTGAGGCGTGAAAGGTTTATTAATGGATAATTAGATATTTTGGTATTTGTTGTGTGTTTTCTCACTCTATGTGGTTGTGTGGGGATTATTTTCCTGGTTGTGTGGTCTTCTAGCCTTCTGTGCTCCTGTGTGTGCATGTGGGACCCACATGGACTAGTCAAGGCTAGCACAGTGCCTTCTCTCTTTCTTTTCTTTCCTCCTTCCTCCCTCACTCGTTCCCCCTAATGCGTAGACCTGCTCATTCCATCTCTTCCATGCCAGTCTGGTGGAAAGCTGCTAGAGGCCGATGGACGACCCAGAGATGGCAGGCGGAAGGAGTGGATGAGAGGGTAGAGGGGGGATGTGGCATCAAACATCCGAGGCACAAGGGAGAGAGGGTAGAGGAACCAGTGGAGAGTTGAGCTGAGAGAGGAAGTGTTGTGGTGCACCGGTGGAGGCTACGTCATTGAAGGTCGAGGAGGGTCAGAGGACTGTCGGAGACGTGCCATGTGGGCTTGGAGTCACTAGAGTGCTGTGAACGGTACGTGACCCCTTATCCTCTCACTACTCTGTTTGAGCTCAATGGGTTCAATAGGATAAAATCGTGATAAAGTATGATAAAAATCATGGAAAAATGGTAGTAATGCATGAAATGTGATAGATGATGTGAATGCATAGACATCTTGTGATTAGGATGAATTTTCATGGATTTATACGAGTTTTTCCCAAGCATGCTACTATGGATGGATTTTTAGGGGTTGATGTAGAATCATCGTCGTCTCCACTAACTTTGATGATCCTTTGTGATCGCCATGTGTCCTTCGCTATGTCGGCTGACAAGACACCTATGGGAGATGGGTTGTTTTATTGATGTGAGTTTTCGGTTCACTGAATCGATAGTAGGGTGTCGTCCAGCAACGTCCTCGTGCTCATGTAGTATCCTTCCCTTCAAAATAAATAAGAAAAACAAAGAAATCTGGATTATTCTAATTGTGGCAAATAGTAATAGAAATAAACAACAAATAACATTAACAAATGAAATAAAATACTAACCGGAGGTTGTCTTCACATGCATATGCCATGGGAAATTATGAATGTAATGTTCTATATGAAATAAAATGAAATAAATTGGAAGAAATACTCCCTTCACCCTTGGTGCTTGTGACATAGGGTTGGAGGAAGTGGAGACCGGTTCACGAAGCTCTAGAGACATGCTATGGCTGTAGAAAGAGCTAGATCTCTAGGATCTGAGCTTCTAGGAGAAGATGGACATGGAGGAGGGGCTATCACTCTCGCTCTCTTTCTCTCTGAATTCTCTCTTTCTCACCTTTCTAGGGCATAATGATGGCTCTCAAAGATTTTAATGTGCCTCCCAAAGATTTTTGGTAGACGTGTGCTAGGTGGCATTAGGTCATTCACGCATTTTATGTTTTGATTGTCAAGTGTAGGTATTGGTGCAGTCCAATACTGGTGCATATAGAGGAGTCACTAGCTACACATGAGGTTTTTGGTAGTTGCTTAATTATTTAAGTTATTTATTTACTTTAATTTAGTTTAATTCTATTAATTAGTTAAATAGGTAATACCGATGCTGATTTGTGACGCACTGGGGCGTTATACTATGTGCGGCTAGTGGCTCTTGTCTACGAACACGGGGCTAGACTGCACTTCAACTAAGTACCTAGAAACAAAATATTACAAAACACACGTGAGTGACTTCTAAGTCACTCAATATACACCCACTAAAATACGACAGAAAACTTCTCAAAACCATACTCTGGAAACCATCTCTAAACTATACTTTGGGTTGACAGAACCAGAATAAAACTCTTCTAAATTTTTTTCCTGGAAATTCTCGACAAAACATGCCTTTTGGGATACAAAATCTCTTTCATAAATCCATCAAAAAATCTTCATGTTTTTCTCAAAAACATTCTCTTTCTATTAAAATCTAATGCTCAAATGTTTTTCTAGAAATAACTCTGGACTAGATTCCACCTGAAAACACAAATCCCAATATGGCTAAAACACAACTCTTTGGCTGGAACTAGTCTTACAACACTGTTTTCATCTCAGCTAAAATCTAGCTAAAACTTAGAAGCCAAAACTCAGCTCGATTCTAGCTTAAAGCTATTATACAATCTCAAATCTGAAAATCTTTTCTAGTGCCACCTTGATTAGGGGTCACCTGGCCACAAGTAGTTGGAGAGGCACCAACTACAACCTCCTGCACTGCCACGGTGAAAGTCCTCGTGCAAGCATATGACTGTCCCGAAAAGATTAGTAAGGCCTGTTGGAGAGTCACCAACTACAACCTCCTACACTACCACGGTGAAAGTCCTCATGCAAACATACGACTGTCCCGGCCAACAGGCCTTACTAATCTTTTCTCTTTTATTTTTTCATTGCATAGAGATGCGTTCTTCCAATGCCCCATTGGTGCTTGAACACATAGGTCATCTTACCCTACCCAACTAACACAAGTCTCTCTAAGGAACTGAGTCTCTTTCACCAGGATTCCCAACCTTGGTATCCATGATTTCAGACGGTGATTGTTATCAATTGGGTCATGAATCCTAAGACCACCACCCTACCACTACGTGGATCTGCACAGAAATCTCGGAAATCTATTTCTAAAATCATGCTTCTTTCTTTAAAATCTCTTTTCTAAATCTTTTCCATTATGGAAATCACTTTATAAAATAATTCTTTTTCAGAAATAGCTTTTCTGAAAATCTTGCCTAAATCTCGAGAAATTCTTGCTAAACAATCATGCCCAAAACATACATATAAGGCATTATTGCATTTTTGGGAAAACTCAAAAAAACCAGCTCTAGGGTTCTAATTTGGCATACCGAAATCTTTCGATATACCGAAATGTCCCAAATTCTACATGTAGCTCTGACTCTGGTTTGGCAGACCGAAACCTAATAGTCTACTGAAATCCCTTGATTAGGCATATCGAACTTTTTTTGTGTACCATTCCAGGCAATTTATGAAATGAGACCTTTGCCCTATGGTAGTTGTTCGCCAGAATTGGGACCTTGGGCAAACCCATTTCTGATGAGCCATAAAACTTGTAAAATATCTCAGTACTAGCATGCCAAGTCTACTTCTATTTGGGATAAGTTTCAACAAAAACCATAAAACATAGCTCAAGATACAAAATCAGAAGCTAACATAACTCATTTCAAGCTACTATAGCAAAATCTCGAAAATTCCTCGAAAACTCATGATAAATCATGGAAAAGTTCTTGGATCAACACACAACCATGATTTCATGCTAATCAACTCATATTCATGATTTTTAACTAAATTTACAACATTAATAAAGAATCTAGATCTTAAACAGGGGGAAGAACATAGGATAGGAACACGTACTCAAGGTGGATTTTCGACGATCCCTCTCTCCTCCCGCAGCCTTCCCTCTCTTCCCAGCATCCTTTGGGTTCTCTGGTCTCCGATAGCTCTCCTCACCACCAGCAAACACCCTTCTTCCCTCTTTCTCTAATTGTTCCTCTGCACTTACTTTCCATCTCCCTTCCGGTCTATCGCCCCAACACCATTCCTTTTCTCCCCTTTATTGCCCTTGCTTGGTTGTCCTCGTTCATCGCCTATAGCCCTAAAGATCTCAGTGTATCGGTGATACGGTATGGCGCAACACTATGGGGGTCATGCAACGACACAATGAAGGGCAATGGGTACTATGCAAAGCTGACTTCTTTCCCTTCTGGCCTAGCACACTCTCACATGGAACACAAAAGTCCAAAATACCACATAATGAGGAAATGTTCCAAAGATAAATACCAATAAATTGGAGAGAGCCCAACACAAATCCACATCATTGCACTATTTATCCAAATTACAAGAACACAATTACATTTATTCTAGATAATTTGGGCATATGTATTACACTTTCATTTTGGCCCCAACCTCGGCAACCACACCATTGGACTAGTGATCGATCTCATTAAGGTCTCACACCCCCATTAGATGCTGCCCTACTGCTACGTAGACCCAGACCAAAATCATTGAAATCCTTTTCAAAACATGCAATTTCCTTTCTAAAACTCTTTTCCAAAATCATTTTATTACATGAAACACATTTGGAGATTAAAACCACAATTTCTGGAAATCACAATTTGAAACACAAGAATTTCCACTGGAAACCAACATATCAAGTTCTCATATTTAAATCCTTAAAGCTCAATGTCAAAGTTCACAGATGAATGACTTAGGAACCTAATTTCGCAGACCTAACCAAGGTCAATATGCCAAAATCCCTTGATCCGGCATGCCAAATTCAATCAGTATGCTAAATCAGCCGACTGACAAAAAAATGGCCGAAAGCCCTACACTCAAAATTGCCCAGAATGGGAGCCTTGGATGGACCCATTTCCAATGCCCAACAAATCTTGTAAAAATACATAAATCAAAGCATTCTAAGCCTACTACAATATGGAACAAGTTTCATAGAAATCTGATCTAGAAATTTGGAGATATAAAATCATAAACCAAAGAGGCCACTGAAAGTTATTATAGCATCATCTTTCGAAAATCACTAAAAATTCTTCAATAAATTCTCATATTTTTTTGTTTCACTAAAAATCTATGATTTCATGCTAAACTAAGGAATTTAAGGTAAAACTAGGAGGAGAATCGAAGAAGGAATGCGTACATAGTGTGGGTTTCCAGCAAATTTCCTTTTCTCTGATCAAGCTTTGAGCTTTTCGGCCAGCCTCCTCCTCCTTTCCTCCTTCCATGCTGTGGCCAGAATTTCCTTTCTTTTATGGTCACCTCACTCCCTCTCTCTCTCTCTCTCTCTCTCTCTCTCACTTTCTAGCCTACCTTCTCTCTTTCTCTTCTTCTCTAGCTCTCCCTCAACTCGATGCCCTCATTCTCCACCCCACCCCTATTTATAACTCTCCGATTGTCGTCATTTTCCACTGCACCAGCCACCAACAGTCATTTGACAAGGGGTGGTGAGGAAACAATGCCGACTTGGCAGGGTATGGTGGCACAAGGCATGACTGGTCTGGAGGTGCGTCACCGTTGCAGGGTACAGGAAGGAGGCGGTGTAAGGTATGGGGCTCATTGTGCAAAGTTGGCGTGCATGGAAAATTTGGTTTCCATTGTACTTTGTTTAACATTATTCCTCTTTGCCTTTATCCATGTGTGTGGGTTACAAAACACCACATAATACAGAAACCCAAAGGAAGGCACAAGCACAAAAGAGAAGATGAAGCACAAACTATCCATAATTACTCATTCATAAACCAAATTATCTAATTTACAATTACATGGTTTACATTCATTTCTAGATATCTGGCTTGCCCAAACTGCGATACCAACACGTGACTCTAAACCACAGTACTGGAACACAGGTCCAATACACAATTGTCCTATTCTAGGCACAGACATTACATTCTACCCCTTAAAAAGATTCCATCCCTGAAATTCGCTTCTAATGGAACAAGTAGGGGTACTGCA
Organism: Posidonia australis; assembly: GCA_024699735.1. Lineage (NCBI taxonomy): Eukaryota > Viridiplantae > Streptophyta > Magnoliopsida > Alismatales > Posidoniaceae > Posidonia > Posidonia australis. The sequence continues at coordinate 5,894 of JAMKQA010008944.1, read as the reverse complement.
ACCGAACATCCTCCTCATGCTCCCAGGTAGCCTCCTCAGTGCCATGGTGCTGCCATTGAACCAACACAAGGGATATGACTTTGTCCCTGAAGCCTTGTTTTTTTCGTTCCAGTATTTGTACAGCATCCTCTATTACCAACAAGTTCACCTGTAGCTCCTCTAGCTGCACTAGTATTACCTAGGACACGTTAGCCAAACTATAACAACCTGCCCCAAGTCATTACCCTAATTCTTAGCTACAATTTTTTCCATTTAATTAGTCACATTAATCTTAAACTAAATCCAACAAGAGACAATATATAAATATAAATGCTATTAACTGAAATAAATCTAACTACTTACATACCTAAATCCTTTGATGTGCAGTCGACTGTGTGACACCTAGGTCTGATTATCCATTTTAATTGTAAATCATGTAATTAATTGTAATATTGTATAAATGGTTTATTAATGGATGATCTATTGTTTCTTGTGATTGTAAGGCCTTGGTTGGCTTTCTGTGCACCTGTTTGTGATTTGAGACCAATGTGGAGTCCGATTTGAGGATGCACAGTTGCCTTGGTTCACGTGCTTGTCTTTTCTTCTTTCTTCCTATTTCTTCCCCCCTCACGAGCCTTTCCTTCATCTCCGTCCCCTTCTTCTTCTTCACCCGAACCCGTGCCACCTGAGACACCTGCCCGTGCCTCCATGTCTCTTCCGACGTGATGGGTGGCTGGCGCCATGCGGGAGGAGGAGGAGATAAAGAGGAAGGAGGCAATAGTGGGTGGAAGCTGCGAGGGAAAAGAAGGAAGAGAGAAAGGGGTGTGCGAGCTGGAGCAAGAGGAGGAGAGTTGAGCCGTGGTTCACCAGGGCGAGGAAAGGTTCGTCGGAGTATGGGGAAGTCGCCGGAGTGCCATCTCAAGTACATGACTCCCATTCTCCCTTGTTTCTACGATTTTCGTTTAACATGATAAATACATGAAAATGGAGATAAATGCATGTAAAATTGTAGAAAAATAATAGAACTGATGAAAATGTGTTGGATAGCATGAGCAAAACCCATCAGTTGACCGAAACAGGATGTTTCGGCATACCAAAAATATTCGGTATACCGAACCAATGATTTTCGGTATACTGAATTTTAGTTTGGTTTGCCGTTTTTATCCCCCAGCCCATATGAATAAATGGGCATAAATGATGGAAATAAATGGTTTTAAAGGGTTAATGAGCATTTGTTAATGGTGTTTTTTCCTTACTTTGCAAAAAAAATAAAAATGGTGTTTTTCCCTTGTAAGGACATAGAGGAACATGGAACCCACATAAGTAAATTTGGGAATGGTTTGGGTTTTAGACCCTAAAAGTGATTAAATGTGTGGTTTTTGGACATGAGTCCCAATTTATGATTTTAAAACATGGTTTTAAATGATTTGGGTAGGGACCCCAGTAGAGGGTCATGTGTTGCTTGGAATAAGTTCCTACAACAAAAAGGAATGAAATAAAAATGGTTTTGAAAAGGAAAACTGTAACGCCCCGAACTCGGGCACGTTACCTAAATCATAGTATTATAAGCAAAATTACACTAATTACAGTAAAGTTAAATAACTGTAACTAAGGCTCACCTCTAGGAAACAATGTGCGGCTAGAAGCTCTGACTCCAACATCGGAACTCGACTGCACTCGATCTGCACCTAAAAACCAAACAAGCACGCGTGAGTGACATTTAAGTCACCCAATACGTGCCCTAAACATACAAACAACGAAATCTAGCGAAATGCCAAAAACTCAACTTTTAGTTTACAAAACTTGATTTCCTTTTTGAAAGTCCATTTTAAGACATCATTTTTTTTTTTGAAATCACTTGGGTGTCTGTTCCCAGGGTTATACTTTTTTCAAAACTCACTTTTCCTTTTTCTTTTAAAATTTATGGAAATCATTTCCAAAACCATGTTCCTTTTCAAAACTCTTCTTCTTCTTTATTACTTGGGATTTCTTCCCAAGACCAAAACCACTTTCAAACTTATATCTTGAGAAACCATGTTTCCAACTAGATCTAGCCTAAAACCTAATGCCTCTTGGGCTCAAAACCAAAATCATAAATACTGGCTGATAACTAGCTAAAAAAAGTCATTATTTTATTCCAGGATTTTAGGACCATTCATAAGTCCAATCCCAGCCAAACCACATTTCTTTCCATTTCTCAAAATCACATTCTTTTCTTATTCATTTCCACTTTTCTTTACTAATGTTACCATGATCAGGGGTAACCAGGCACACAAGCAGTAGGCGAGGACATCATTTCCCCTACCTCCCAGCACAGCTGCGATGAAATTCCCCGTGCGAGATGCCACCGCCCCGGCCAACCGGCCTCAATCTCTTTCATTTATGCACAGGGATACGTCTTTATCTGACATCCCATCAGTGATCGGAACAACTGAGTTCAATAACCTAGGCTCAGCCTACACCGTCACGAGCTCGGTGACCCGAACTACTAGGTTCAACAACCCAAGCTTAGCCTACACCGTCTCAAGCTCGGCAACCACAGTCCTGTTGGGCAACTAGTTTTAATGGAGCCTCATACCTCCACCACGTTGTCGACACCAACCCCCATGATTCCTTAACACATTATTAGTGTTTCATTTTCAAAACTCTTTAAGCTTAACTTTTCAAAATCATTTTCATTTCCATTCTTTTTCGTTGTAGGAATCCATTTCCATGCAACACCTGACCCTCCACTAGGGTCCCAAATCAATTTACTTAAAATCATGCTTTAAAAATTATAAATTGGGTCTCATGCCCAAAACCACACACAATCAACCATTTTATTCATTTATAGGGTCTGAAACCCAAAACCATGCCCAAATCCACTTATTTGGGTTCCATATTCCTTCATGCCATTTACATGGGGAAAACATAATTAACACATGCTTTACATACCTTTTAAACCATTTATCCTTCATTTATATACACATTTATATATATATCAGGGTCAAGGCAAGATTGATAGACCAAAACCAGATTCGGTATACCGAAAATCCCTGATTCGGTATACCGAACATTTTCGGTATAACAAAAATCCCTGATTCGGTCGACTGGATGATTTCAGCCTATCGAAACTAAGTATCTTGGCTTAATCTGTCAGGGTTTTGGTATACCGAATTCAAATCAGCATACTGAATCTCCCACAACCAGGGCATTCCCTTGTTTCGGTCGATGAAATTGCCGGAAGTGGGAGCCTCGATCAGACCTCCCAAACACACATCACAAGTTACCAATAAATCATGCGGTGTAGACCCTTGAGTCTACTTCAAAACCCCTCAAACCATTCATGATTTCATTAACCACACAATCCACACGAAAATCTCCAAGGGATGAGACTCAATACGGCTACTATAGCCTTCATCCCAAAATCTTGTATATTCCAACAAATTTCCATCCTAACCGCATGATATCTATGTTTTCATGCTATTCAGCTCATTCTCATCAGTTCCCTTATTTTTCTACGATTTTACATGCATTTTTCATCATTTTTATGCAATTAACCCATTTTCAAGATATAGCAGAATAGGAGGAAAGGAGGGGTCACGTACCTCTCCGGCGAGCCTCCCCCTACACCAGCGACTCTCCTCGCACTCCGACGCAGCCTCGACGAAGCTTCCTCCGGTGGACCACACCTCCAGCTGCGTGCGTCGTTCTTCCTCTCCTTCTTCTCCCTCGCATCACCATCTTCCTCTTCCACTCGCCTCTGCCTCCCTTTATCTCCTCCTGCTCCTACGTCGCGTTGGCCGCCCATCACGTCGAAGAAGACGGGAAGGCACGGGCCAACGTCGTTGGTGGCATGGGCTGGTGGAGGAAGAAGAGGAAGAAGATGGGGTGAGGTGAGCTCATGAGTGAGAGAAGGAGAAAAAGAAAGAAAGAAAATAGGAAGGAGCGGGCACGTAAATCGAGGCAACTGTGCATCCTCAAATTGGTCCCAAATCACAAGCAGATGCACAGAAAGCCAACCACAAGCTCACATATCCAAGAAATAACAGATTATCCATTAATAAACCATTTATGCAATATTACAATCAATTACATGGTTTACAATTAAAATGGACAATCAGGCACAAATGTCACATCCTATACCCTTAAAAGAATTTCGTCCTCGAAATTCAGCTCTAGTAAAACAAATAGGGGTACTGTCTCTGGATGTCCACCTCGCACTCCCAGGTAGCCTCCTCTATACAATGGTGTTGCCATTGAACTAACACCAATGGAATTACTTTATTCTTGAGGACTTGCTCTTTTCTATCCAGTATCTGAACAGCATTTTCAACCATAGACACGTCCTCCTGCAGCTCCTCTGGCTGCACTGGTATCACCTCAGACGCATCGGCCAAGCACTTCCTCATCATCGATACATGGAAGGTGTTGTGCACAGCCGCAAACTCGGGAGGTAGATCTAGTCTGTATGCCACCTCACCAACTCTCTTGGTAATCTGGTATGATCTGATATATCATGGGCTCAACTTGCCTTTCTTACCGCATTGCATCACACCCTTGGTTGGTGACACCTTCAGGAATACAAAGTCTCCTACCTCGAATTCCAGAGGTCTCCGCCTCCTATCAGCATAGCTCTTCTGCTGGCTCTGGGCAGACAACAACCTCTTCTTGATCAGATCCACCTTGCCCTTGTATTGTTGTACGATCTCAGGCCCAACTAACTATCTCTCACCCACCTCACTCTAGCAAGTGGGTGTCCTACAAGGTCTGCCATACAATGCCTCATATAGAGCCATACCAATACTAGCGTGGTAACTGTTGTTATATGCAAACTCAATCAGAGATAAGTGATCCTCCCAGCTACCACCAAAGTCCAAAGCCAGGTCCTCAGCATGTCCTCTAGTGTCTGGATGGTCCTCCTTGTTTGGCCATCCATCTAGGGGTGAAAGGCAGTGCTAAAATTCAGCACCGTGCCAAAAGCCTCCTACAGAGCTCCCCAGAATCTCGATGTAAATCTCGTGTCTCTGTCAGACACAATAGACATAGGGACACCATGGAATCTCACAATCTCAGCCACATACAACTCTACCAGTTTTGCCAAAGGAAGATTCACTCTCATTGACAAGAAATGTACCGATTTTGTAAGGCGATCTACTATCACCCAAACTATATCATTCTTTCTTTGGGTTCATGGCAAACCCGTCACAAAGTCCATCGACACATTTTCCCATTTCCACACTGGAACGTCTAGAGGTTGCAAAGTCCCTCTGGGCTTCTGGTGCTCTGTTTTCACCATATGGCAGGTTGCACACTTTGCCACATATTCAGCAATCACCCTCTTCATCCCAACCCACTAAAAATTCCTCTTCAAGTCTTTATACATCTTGGTGCTTCCGGGATGGATAGTGTATCTTGAGCGGTGAGCTTCATCCAACAAACTGTTCTTGATTTCCTCTATTTGAGGCACATATAATCTCAAATCGTACCTCAACACACTGTCTACCCCAAGTGAAAAATGAGGGGCATTACTAGCTTCCAACTTTCTCCAGATATCAGACACAAAAGAATCATATTGCTAAGCTATGACAATTGCCTCAATCATCTTTGGGCGAACAGACAAATTAGCCAACATCACTCTAGTAGTTCCCTGAGACTGTTTGTGAGGCCTGCACTCCACTAGTCCTTCTAACAATTTCCATTCATGGATCATCATACTAGCCATGACATGAGTGTGCCTACTCAATGCATCTGTAACCACATTAGCCTTTCCAGGGTGGTATGACAAGTTGAAATCATAATCCTTAATGTACTCCACCCAGCGCCTCTATCTCAGGTTCAAATCCTTCTGAGTAAAGATGTACTTCAGACTCTTATGATCTGTGTACACCTCAAATTGTTCGCCATATAAATAATGCCTCCAAATCTTCAAGGCG
>JAMKQA010008942.1:0-14929 GCA_024699735.1 Posidonia australis | reverse complement strand
CAATATTACAACTTTTTCTCAATGGTAGCTCAATGATTCTCAATCGGTTGCTTTTCCAAGCCTTGTACGGGTCCTATTTATAGCCGTAGGATCGCCTCGATATGTGTCTAACGACTATAAAACGGTCGTAGACAGCTAGTTGAACGGTATACCGTTTTGACCACGGTATGCCGGAAAAGCTCTTTAATTTTCTTCTCACGAGCAAAACGGTATGCCGCAACATCAATGGTCTGCCGTTTTCTCTAGAAACGGTATACTGTTTTGTGACGGTATGCCATTGAATTGCATTGTTTTCTTTTTCTCTTCTGATCCAGAGTTCCGCTGCTTTTGCCATTTTTTCCTGAAACGGAATGCCACTCTATCCACGGTATGCCGTTTTCAGTTTAGCTTTTGTTCTTGCGGAGTTCCGTTATACATTCCGTTTTTTACTGAAACGGTATGCCGCTACTGATGTCAGTATGCCGTTTTTGATTCTTTGATAAAATACTTGCATACATATTGGATTTAGACAGAAAGCACATTATATCTTTCTCAAACTTTAATAATGATGAAAATATGCACTCACAAGTAATCATCAAAATTAAGATATGCATACATTAGTCTTTTGTTATCATTAAAATCAAGATACGGCTAATAAATCCAACAGGTTGGTCCTTGGCTATAACAAACCAACGACTCGGATCTCCTCCGGATCAGAGGAGTCTCGAGAAAAGGATGGATAGTTTGTCCTAGGCTATATGGAACCAACAGCTCGGATCTCCTCTGGATCAGAGGTGTCTCGGGAAAAGAATAGATGGTTGGTCCTTGGCTATAAGGAACCAAGGACTCGGATTTCATCCGGATCAGAGGACTCTCGAGAAAAGGATGGATAGTTAGTCCTTGGCTATTAAGAACCAACGACTCGAATCTCCTCCGAATCAAATGAGTCTCGAGAAAAGGATAGATGGTGGGTCCTTGGCAATAACGAATGAATGACTCGGATCTCCTCCGGATCAAAGGAGTCTCGAGAAAAGGATAGATGATTGGTCCTTGCTTATAAGGAACCAACGACTCGGATCTCCTCCGGATCGGAGGAGTCTCGAGAAAAGAACAAATGGTTGGTCGTAGTCTATAAGGAACCAATGACTCGGATCTCCACCGGATCAGAGGAGTCTCGAGAAAAGGATGGATAGTTGGTCCTAGGCTATATAGAACCAACGGCTCAGACCTCCTCCGGATCAGAGGAGTCTCAAGAAATGGATAGATGGTTGGTCCTTGGCTATAAGGAACCAAGGACTCAGATCTCTTCCGGATCAGAGGAGTCTCGAGAAAAAGATGGATAGTTGGTCCTAGGCTACTGGGTACCAACGACTCGAATCTTCTCCGAATCAGAAGAGTCTCGAGAAAATGATTGATGGTTGGTCCTTGGCTATAACGAACCAACGACTCAGATCTCCTCCGAATCAGGGGAGTCACTAGAAAAGGATAGATTGTTGGTCCTTGGCTATAAGGGAACAATGACTCGGATCTCCTTCGGATCAGAGGAGTCTCGGGAAAAGGATAGATGGTTGGTCCTAGGCTATAAGGAACCAACGACTCGGATCCCCTCCGGATCAGAAGAGTCTCGAGAAAAGGGTAGATGGTTGATCCATGGCAATAAAGAACCAACGAATCGGATCAGCTCCGGATCGGAGGAGTCTCTAGAAAAGGATAGATGGTTGGTCCATGGCTATAATGGACCAACGACTCCGATCTCCACCGGATCAGAGGAGTCTCAAGAAAAGGATGGATAGTTCGTCCTTGGCTATAAGGAACCAACGACTCGGATCTCCTCCGGATCAGTGGAGTCTCGAGAAAACGATAGAAGGTTGGTCCTAGGCTATATGGAACCAATGACACGGATCTCCTCTGGATCAAGGGAGTATCGAGAAAAGGATAGATGGTTGGTCCTTGGCTATAAGGAACCAACGACTCGGATCTCCACTAGATCAGAGGAGTCTCGAGAAAAGGACAGATGGTTGGTACTAGGCTATGAGGAACCAATTACTCTGATCTCCTCCGGAACAGAGGAGTCCCGAGAAAAGGATGGGTAGTCTGTCCTAGGCTATTTGGAACCAACAACTCGAATCTCCTCCGAATCAGAAGAGTCTTGAGAAAATGATTGATGGTTGGTCCTTGGCTATAACGAACCAACGACTCAGATCTCCTCCGAATCAGGGGAGTCACTAGAAAAGGATAGATTGTTGGTCCTTGGCTATAAGGGAACAACGACTCGGATCTCCTTCGGATCAGAGGAGTCTCGGGAAAAGGATAGATGGTTGGTCCTAGGCTATAAGTAACCAACGACTCGGATCCCCTCCGGATCAGAAGAGTCTCGAGAAAAGGGTAGATGGTTGATCCATGCCAATAACGAACCAACGACTCGGATCACCTCCGGATCGGAGGAGTCTCTAGAAAAGGATAGATGGTTGGTCCATGGCTATAATGGAGCAACGACTCCGATCTCCACCGGATCAGAGGAGTCTCAAGAAAAGGATGGATAGATCGTCCTAGGCTATAAGGAACCAATGACTCGGATCTCCTCTGGATCAGAGGAGTCTCGAGAAATGGATAGAAGGTTGGTCCTATGCTATAAGGAACCAACGACTCGGATCTCCTCCGGATCAGAGAAGTCTCGAGAAAAGGATAGATGCTTGGTTCTTGGCTATAAAGAACGAACGACTCGGATCTCCGCCAGATCAGAGGAGTCTCGAGAAAAGGACAGATGGTTGGTCCTAGGCCATAAGGAACCAACAACTCTGACCTCCTCTGGAACGGAGGAGTCCCGTGAATAGGATAGAAGGTTGGTCCTAGGCAACAAGGAACCAATGGCTCCGATCTCCTCCGGATCAGAGGAGCCTCAAGAAAAGGATAGTTGGTTGGTCCTTGGCTATGAGGAACCAACGACTCAGATCTCCTCCGGATCAGAGGAATCTCGTGAAAAGGATGGATTGTAGGTCCTAGGTGATAAGGAACCAATGGCTTGGATCACCTCCAGATCAGAGGAGTCTCGAGAAAAGGATAAAAGGTTGTTCGAAGGCTATAAGGAACCAACGACTCGGATCTCCTTCGAATCAGAGGAGTCTCAAGAAATGGATAGATGGTTGGTCCTTGGCTATAAGGAACCAATGACTCGGATCTCTTCCGGATCGGAGGAGTCTCGACAGAAACATAGATGGTTGGACCTTGGTAATAAGGAACCAACGACCCGGATCTCCTCCGGATCAGAGGAGTCTCGAGAAAAAGGATCGATAGTTGGTCCTAGGCTATATGGAACCAACGGCTCGGATCACCTCTGGATCATAGGAGTCTCGAGAAAAGGATAGTATGTTGGTCCTAGGCTATAAGGAACCAATGACTCGGATCTCCTCCAGATCAGAGGAGTCTCGAGAAAAGGATGGAAAATTGGTCCTCGGCTATAAGGAACCAATGGCTTGGATTTCCTCTGGATCAGAGGTGTCTCGAAAAAAGGATAGATGGTTGGCCCTTAGCTATAAGGAACCAAGGGCTCGGATTTCTTCCAGATCAGAGGAGTCTCGAGAAAAGGATGGCTAGTTGGTCCTAGGCTATTAGGAACTACGACTCGGATCTCTTCTGGATCGGGGGAGTCTCGACAAAAGAATATATGGTTGGTCCTTGGTAATAAGGAACCAACGACTCTGATCTCCTTTGGATCAGAGATGTCTCGAGAAAAAGGATGGATAGTTGTCCTAGGCTATATGGAACAAACGGCTCGGATCTCCTCTGGATCATAGGAGTGTCGAAAAACGGATAGAAGGTTGGTCGTAGCATATAAGGAACCAACGACTAGGATCTCCTCTGGATAATAGGAGTCTCGAGAAAAGGAAGGATAGTTGGTCCTATGCTATAAGGAACCAACGGCTCGGATCTCCTCCGTATCAGAGGTGTCTCGAGAAAAGGATAGATGGTTGGTCCTTGGTTATAAGGAACTGAGGACTCGGATTTCTTCCGGATCAGAGGAGTTTCGAGAAAAGAATGGATAGTTGGTCCTAGGCTATTAGGAACCAACGACTCTTGAAAAGGATAGATTATTGGTCCCTAGCTATAACGAATCAACGACACGGATCTCCTCCGAATCAGAGGAGTCTCGAGGAATGGATAGATGGTTGGTCATTGCCTATAAGGAACCAACGACTCGGATCTCCTTCGATTCAGAGGAGTCTCGAGAAAAGGACAGATGGTTGGTCCTAGTTTATAAGGAACCAACGACTCTGATCTCCACCGGATCAGAGGAGTCTTGAGAAAAGGACAGATGGTTGGTCCTAGTCTATAAGGAACCAACGACTCGGATCTCATCTTGATCAGGGGAGTCTCGTGAAAAGGATCGATGGTTGGTCATTGGCTATAACGAACCAACGTCTCGATCAAAGGTGTCTCGAGAAAAGAATAGATGGTTGGTCCTTGGCGATAAGGAACCAGGGACTCCGATTTCATCCGGATCAGAGGAGTCTCGAGAAAAGGATGGATACTTGGTCTTAGGCTATTAGGAACCAACGACTCGAATCTCCTTCGAATCAGATGAGTCTCGAGAAATGGATAGATGGTGGGTCCTTGGCTATAACGAATGAACGACTCGGATCTCCTCCGGATCAAAGGAGTCTCGAGAAAAGGATAGATGGTTGGTCCTTGCTTATAAGGAACCAACGACTCGGATGTCCTCCAGATCAGAAGAGTCTCGAGAAAAGGACAGATGGTTGGTCGTAGTCTATAAGGAACCAACGACTCGGATCTCCACCAGATCAGAAGTGTCTCGAGAAATGAATGGATGGTTGGTCCTTGGCTATATGGAACCAGCGACTCGGATCTCCTCCGGATCAGAGGAGTCTCGTGAAAAGGATCGATGGTTGGTCCTTGGCTATAACGAACCAATGACTCAGAACTCCTCCGGATCGGAGGAGTCTCGAGAAAAGGTTGGATGGTTGGTCCTTGGTTATATGGAACCAACGACTTGGATCTCCTCTGAATCCGAGGTGTCTCAAGAAAAGGATAGATGGTTGGTCCTTGGCTCTATGGAACCAGCGACTCGGATCTCCTCCGGATCAGTGGGGTCACTGGAAAAGGAGATAAGGTTGGTCTTGGCTATATGGAACCAACGACTCGGATCTCCTCCGAATCAAAGGAGTCTCGAGAAAAGGATGGATAGTTGGTCCTAGGCAAAAGGGAACCAAAGACGCAGATCTCCTCCAGATCAGAGGAGTCTCAAGAAATGGATAGAAGATTGGTCCAAGGCTCTAAGGAACCAACGACTCGGATCTCCTCCGGATCAGAGGAGTCTCGAGAAATGGATAGAAGGTTCGTCCTAGGCTATAAGGAACCAACGACTCGGATCTCCTCCGGATCAGAGGAGTCTTGAGAGAAGGATGAATAGTTGGTCCTAGGCTACAGGGAACCAACGGCTCAGACCTCCTCCGGATGAGAGGAGTCACGAGAAAAGGATAGATGGTTTGCCCTCGGCTATAAGGAACCAAGGAATCGGTTCTCTTTCGAATCAGAGGAGTCTCGAGAAAAGGATGGATAGTTGGTCCTAGGCTATTAGGAACCAACGACTCAAATCTTCTCTGAATCAGAAGAGTCTTGAGAAAATGATAGATGGTTGGTCCATGGCTACAACGAACCGATGACTCGGATCTCCTACGGATCAGAGTCCCTAGAAAAGGATAAGTTGTTGGTCCTTGGCTATAAGGGACCAAAGAATCGGATCTCCTCCAGATTAGAGGTGTCTAAAGAAAATGATGGATAGATCGTCCTAGGCTATAAGGAACCAACGACTCGGATCTCCTCCGGATCAGAGGAGTCATGAAAAAAGGATAGAAGGTTGATCCTTGGCTATAAGGAACCAACGACTCGGATCTCCCCCAGATCAGAGGAGTCTCGAGAAAAGGATAGATGGTTGGTCCCCGACTACAAGGAACCAACGACGCGGATCTCCTCTAGATCAGAGGAGTCTCGAGAAAAGGACAGATGGTTGGTCCTTGGCTACGAGGAACCAACGACTCTGATCTCCTCCGGAACAGAGGAGTCTCGAGAAAAGGATAGAAGATTGGTCCTAGGCAACAAGGAACCATTGGCTTCGATCTCCTCCGGATCAGAGGAGCCTCGAGAAATGGATAGATGGTTGGTCCTTGGCTATAAGGAACCAATGACTTGGATCTCTTCCGGATCGGAGGAGTCTCGACAGAAACATAGATGGTTGGACCTTGGTAATAAGGTACCAACGACCCGGATCTCCTCCGGATCAGAGGAGTCTCGAGAAAAAGGATTGATAGTTGGTCCTAGGCTATATGGAACCAACGGCTCGGATCTCTTCCGGATCATAGGAGTCTCGAGAAAAGGATAGTCGGTTGATCCTAGGCTATAAGGAACCAACGACTCGGATCTCCTCCAGATCAGAGGAGTCTCGAGAAAAGGATGGAAAGTTGGTCCTCGGATATAAGGAACCAATGGCTTGGATCTCCTCCGTATCAGAGGTGTCTCGAGCAAAGGATAGATGGTTGGCCCTTAGCTATAAGGAACCAAAGGGCTCGGATTTCTTCCAGATTAGAGGAGTCTCGAGAAAAGGATGGCTAGTCGGTCCTAGGCTATTAGGAACCAACGACTCGGATATCTTCTGGATCGGGGGAGTCTCGACAGAAGAATATATGGTTGGTCCTTGGTAATAAGGAACCAACGACTCTGATCTCCTCTGGATCAGAGATGTCTCGAGAAAAAGGATGGATAGTTGTCGTAGGCTATATGGAACAAACGGCTCGGATCTCCTCTGGATCATAGGAGTGTCGAAAAACAGATAGAAGGTTGGTCGTAGAATATAAGGAACCAACGACTAGGATCTCCTCCTGATAATAGGAGTCTCGAGAAAAGGAATGATAGTTGGTCCTATGCTATAAGGAACCAACGGCTCGGATCTCCTCCATATCAGAGGTGTCTCGAGAAAAGGATAGATGGTTGGTCCTTGGTTATAAGGAACCGAGGACTCGGATTTCTTCCAGATCAGAGGAGTCTCGAGAAAAGAATAGATAGTTGTTCCTAGGCTATTAGGAACCAATGACTCTTGAAAAGGATAGATTATTGGTCCCTAGCTATAACGAATCAACGACACTGATCTCCTCCGGATCAGAGGAGTCTCGAGAAATGGATAGATGGTTGGTCCTTGCCTATAAGGAACCAACGACTCAGATCTCCTTTGAATCAGTGGAGTCTCGAGAAATGGACAGATGGTTGGTCCTAGTTTATAAGGAACCAAGGACTCTGATCTCCACCGGATCAGAGGAGTCTCGAGAAAAGGACAGATGGTTGGTCCTAGTCTATAAGGAACCAACGACTCGGATCTTTTCCAGATAAGAGGAGTCTCGTGAAAAGGATCGATGGTTGGTCATTGGCTATAACGAACCAACGTCTCGATCAAAGGTGTCTCGAGAAAAGAATAGATGGTTGGTCTTTGGCGATAAGGAACCAGGGACTCAGATTTCATCTGGATCAGAGAAGTCTCGAGAAAAGGATGGATAGTTGCTCCTAGGCTATTAGGAACCAACGACTCGAATCTCCTTCGAATCAGATGAGTCTTGAGAAATGGATAAATGGTGGGTCTTTGGCTATAACAAATGAACGACTCGGATCTCCTCCGAATCAAAGGAGTCTCGAGAAAAGGATAGATGGTTGGTCCTTGCTTATAAGGAACCAACGACTCAGATCTCCTCCGGATCAGAGGAGTCTCGAGAAAAGGACAGATGGTTGGTCATAGTCTACTAGGAACCAACGACTCAGATCTCCACCAGATCAGAGGTGTCTCGAGAAATGGATGGATGGTTGGTCCATGGCTATATGGAACCAGTGACTCGGATTTCCTCCGGATCAGAGGAGTCTCGTGAAAAGGAGCGATGGTTGGTCCGTGGCTACAACGAACCAATGACTCAGAACTCCTCCGGATCGGAGGAGTCTCGAGAAAAGGTTGGATGGTTGGTCCTTGGTTATATGGAACCAACGACTTGGATCTCCTCTGAATCTGAGGTGTCTCAGGAAAAGGATAGATGGTTGGTCCTAGGCTCTAAGGAACCAGCGACTCGGATATCCTACGAATCAGTGGGGTCACTGGAAAAGGAGATAAGGTTGGTCTTGGCTATATGGAACCAACGACTCAGATCTCCTCCGAATCAGAGGAGTCTCGAGAAAAGGATGGATAGTTGGTCCTAGGCAAAAGGGAACCAAAGACGCGGATCTCCTCCAGATCGGAGGAGTCACATGAAATGGATAGAAGATTGGTCCACGGCTCTAAGGAACCAACGACTCAGATCTCCTCCGGATCAGAGGAGACTCGAGAAATGGAAAGAAGGTTCGTCCTAGGCTATAAGGAACCAACGAATCGGATCTCCTCCGGATCAGAGGAGTCTCGAGAGAAGGATGAATAGTTGGTCCTAGGCTACATGGAACCAACGGCTCAGACCACCTCCGGATGAGAGGAGTCTCGTGAAAAGGATTGATGGTTGGTCCTCGGCTATAAGGAACCAAGGAATCGGTTCTCTTCCGAATCAGAGGAGTCTCGAGAAAAGGATGGATAGTTGGTCCTAGGCTATTAGGAACCAACGACTCAAATCTTCTCCGAATCAGAAGAGTCTCGAGAAAATGATAGATGGTTGGTCCATGGCTACAACGAACCGATGACTTGGATCTCCTCCGGATCAGAGGAGTCCCTAGAAAAGGATAAATTGTTGGTCCTTGGCTATAAGGGACCAAAGAATCGGATCTCCTCCGGATTAAGGGTGTCTAAAGAAAATGATGGATAGATCGTCCTAGGCTATAAAGAACCAACGACCCGGATCTCCTCCGGATTAGAGGAGTCTTGAGAAAAGGATAGAAGGTTGGTCCTTGGCTATAAGGAACCAACGACTCGGATCTCCCCCAGATCCGAGGAGTCTCGAGAAAAGGATAGATGGTTGGTCCCCGGCAGCAAGGAACCAACGACTCGGATCTCCTCTAGATCAGAGGAGTCTCGAGAAAAGGATAGATGCTTGGTCCTTGGTTATGAGGAACCAACGACTCCGATCTCCTCCGGAACAGAGGAGTCTCGAGAAAAGGATAGAAGATTGGTCCTAGGCAACAAGGAACCATTGGCTTCGATCTCCTCCGGATCAGAGGAGCCTCAAGAAATGGATAGATGGTTGGTCCTTGGCTATAAGGAACCAACGACTCGGATCTCCTCTGGATCAGAGGAGTCTCGAGAAAACGATGGATAATAGGTCCTAGGTTATAAGGAAACAACGGCTTAGATCTCCTCCGAATCAGAGGAGTCTCGAGAAATGGGTAGAAGGTCGGTCCTAGGCTATTAGGAACCACCGACTCGGATCTCCTCCGCATCGGAGGAGTCTCAAGAAAAGGATTGAAGGTTGGTCCTTGGCTATAAGGTACCAACGACTCGAATCTCCTCCATATCAGAGGAGACTCGATAAAAGGATGGATAGTTGGTCCTAGGCTATATGGAACCAACGGCTCGGATCTCCTCCGGATCATAAGAGTCTCGAGAAAAGGATAGAAGGTTGGTCCTAGGTTATAAGGAACCAACGACTCGGATCTCCTCCGGATCAGAGGAGTCTCGAGAAAAGGATGGATAGTAGGTCCTAGGCTATAGGGAACCAACGGCTCGGATCACCTCCGAATCAGAGGAGTCTCGAGAAAAGGATAGATGATTGGTCCTAGGCTATAAGGAACCAACGACTCGGATCTCCTCTGGATCAACGAAGACTCGAGAAATGGATAGATGGTTGGTCCTTGGCTGTAAGGAACCAACGACTCGGATCTCTTCCGGATCGGAGGATTCTCGACAAAAGGATAGATGGTGGGTCATTGGTTATAAGGAACCAACGACTCGGATCTCCTCCGGATCAGTGGAGTCTCCAGAATAGGAAGGATACTTGGTCCTAGCCTATAAGGAACCAATGGCTCGGATCTCCTCCGGATCAGTAGAGTCTCGAGAAAAGGATAGAATGTTGGTCCTAGGCTATAAGGAACCAACGACTCGGATCTCCTCCGCATCGGAGGAGTCTCGAGAAAAGGATGGAAGGTTGGTCCTTGGCTATAAGGTACCAACGACTCGAATCTCCTCCGTATCAGAGGAGTCTCAATAAAAGCATGGATAGTTGGTCCTAGGCTATAAGGAACCAACGGCTCGGATCTCCTCCTGATCAGAGGAGTCTCGAGAAAAGGATAGATGGTTGTTCCTAGGCTATAAGGAACAAACAACTCGGATCTCCTCCGGATCAGAGGAGTCTCGAGAAATGGATGAATAGTTGGTCCTTGGCTATAATGAACCAAAGACTCGGATCTCCTCCGGATCAGAGGAGTCTCTAGAAAAGTATAGATGGTTGGTCCTGGGCTATAAGGGACCAATGACTCGGATCTCCTCCGGATTAGAGGAGTCTCAAGAAAAGGATGAATATTTTGTCCTAGGCTATATGGAACCAACGACTCGGATCTCCTCCGAATCAGAGGAGTCTCGAGAAAACGATAGAAGGTTGGTCCTAGGCTATATGGAACCAACGACTCGGATCTCCCCCGGTTCAGAGGAGTCTCGAGAAAAGGATAGATGGTTGGTCCATGGCTATAAGGAACCAACGACTCGGATCTCCTCTAGATCAGAGGAGTCTCGAGAAAAGGACAAACGGTTGGTCCTAGGCTATGAGGAACCAACGACTCTGATCTCCTTCGGAACAGAGGAGTCTCGAGAAAAGGATAGATGGTTGGTCCATGGTTATAACGAACCAACGACTCGGATCTCCTCCGGATCAGGGGAGTCTCAAGAAACGGATAGATGGTTTGTCCTCGGCTATAAGGGACCAAAGAGTCGTATCTCCTCCGGGCTAGAGGTGTCTCAAGAAAATGATGGATAGTTCATCCTTGGCTATAAGGAACCAATGACTCGGATCTCCTCCGGATCAGAGGAGTCTCGAGAAAAGGAGAGAATGTTGGTCCTTGGCTATAAGGAACCAACGACTCTGATCTCCTCCGGATTAGAGGAGTCTCGAGAAAAGGATAGATGGTTGGACCCAGGCTACAAGGAACCAACGACTCAGATCTCCTCTAGATTAAAGGAGTCTCGAGAAAAGGACAGATGGTTGGTCCTAGCCTATGAGGAACCAACGACTCTGATCTCCTCCGAAACAGAAGAGTCTCGAGAAAAGGATAGAAGATTGGTACTAGGCAACATGGAACCAATGGCTTTGATCTCCTTCGGATCAGAGGAGCCTCGAGAAATGGATAGATGGTTGGTCCTTGGCTATAAGGAACCAACGACTCGGATCTCCTCTGGATCAGAGGAGTCTCGAGAAAAGGATGGATAGTAGGTCCTAGGTTATAAGGAACCAACGGCTCGGATCTCCTCTGAATCATAGGAGTCTCGAGAAACGGATAGAAGGTCGGTCCTTGGCTATAAGGAACCAACGACTCGGTTCTCCCTTGTATTGGATGAAGGTTGGTCCTTGGCTATAAGGTACCAACGACTCGGATCTCCTCCGTATCAGAGGAGACTCAATAAAAGGTTGGATAGTTGGTCCTAGGCTATAAGGAACCAACGGCTCGGATCTCCTCCGGATCAGAGGAGTCTCGAGAAAAGGATAGAAGGTTGGTCCTAGGCTATAAGGAACCAACGACTCAGATCTCCTCCGGATCAGAGGAGTCTTGAGAAAATGATAGAAGGTTGGTCCTAGGCTATAACGAACCAACGACTCAGATCTCCTTCGGATTAGTGGAGTGTCGAGAAATGGATAGATGGTTGGTCCTTGGCTATAAGGAACCAACGACTCGAATCACTTCCGGATCGGTGGAGTCTCGACAAAAGGATTGATGGTTGGTCCTTGGTTATAAGGAACCAACGACTCGGATCTCCTCCGAATCAGAGGAGTCTCCAGAAAAGGATGGATAGTTGGTCCAAGGCTATAAAGAACCAATGGCTCTGATCTCCTTCGGATCAGTGGAGTCTCGAGAAAATGATTGATGGTTGGTCCTAGGCTATAAGGAACCAATGACTCGGATCTCCTCCGTATCGGAGGAGTCTCGAGAAAGGAATTGAAGGTTGGTCCTTGGATATAAGGTACCAGCGACTCGGATCTCCTCTGTATCAGAGGAGTCTCGATAAAAGGGTGGATAGTTGGTCCTAGGCTATGAGGAACCAACGGCTCGGATCTCCTCCGGATTAGAGGAGTCTCTAGAAAAGGATAGAAGGTTGGTCCTAGGCAATAATGAACCAACGACTCGGATCTCTTCCGGATCGGAGGAGTCTCGACAAACGGATAGATGGTTGGACCTTGGTAATAAGGAACCAATGACCCAGATCTCCTCTGGATCAGAGGAGTCTCGAGAATATGGATGGATAGTTGGTCCTAGGCAATATGGAACCAACGACTTGGATCTCCTCCGGATCATAGGTGTCTCTAGAAAAGGATAGAAGGTTGGTCCTAGGCTATAAGGAACCAACGACTCGGATCTCCTCCGGAGCAGAGGAGTCTTGAGAAAAGGATGGAAAGTTGTTCCTCGGCTATAAGGAACCAACGGCTTGGATCTCCTCCGGATCAGAGGTGTCTCGAGAAAAGGATAGATGGTTAGTCCTTAGCTATAAGGAACCGAGGGCTCGGATTTCTTCCATATCAGAGGAGTCTCAAGAAAAGGATGGCTAGTTGGTCCTTGGCTATTAGGAACCAATGACTCGGATCACTTCCGGATAGGAGGAGTCTTGAAAAAAGGATGGATGGTTGGTCCTTTGTAATAAGGAACCAACAACTCGGATCTCCTCTAGATCAGAGATGTCTCGAGAAAAAGGATGGATAGTTGGTCCTAGGCTATATGGAACCAACGGCTCGGATCTCCTTTGGATCATAGGAGTCTCGAAAAAAGGATAGAAGGTTGGTCCTAGCTTATAAGGAACCAACGACTTGGATCTCCTCCGGATCAGAGGAGTCTCGAGAAAAGGATGGATAGTTGGTCCTAAGCTATAAGGAACCAACGACTCGGATCTCCTCCGGATCAGAGGTGTCTCGAGAAAAGGATAGATGGTTGGTCCTTGGCTATAAGGAACCAACGACTCGAATTTCATCCGGATCAGAGGAGTCTCGAGAAAAGGATGGATAGTTGGCCCTAGGCTATTAGGAACCAACGACTCGATTCTCCTCCGAATCAGATGAGTCTCGAGAAAAGGATAGATTGTTGGTCCCTGGCTATAACGAATCAACGACACTGATCTCCTCCGGATCAGAGGAGTCTCAAGAAATGGATAGATGGTTGGTCCTTGCCTATAAGGAACAAACGACTCGGATCTCCTTCAGATCAGAGGAGTTACGAGAAAAGGACAGATGGTTGGACCTAGTCTATAAGGAACCAACGACTCGGATCTCTACCGGATCAGAGGAGTCTCGAGAAAAGGACAGATGGTTGGTCCATGTCTATAAGGAACCAACTACTCGGATCTCTTCCAGATCAGAGGAGTCTCATGAAAAGGATCGATGGTTGGTCATTGGCTATAACGAACCAACGTTTCAGACCTCCTCCGGATCGGAGGAGTCCCGGGAAAAGGATGGATGGTCCTTGGCTATAAGTAACCAACGACTCGGATCTCCTCCTGATTAGAGGTGTCTCAAAAAAAGGATAGATGGTTGATCCTAGGCTAATGGGAACCAACGACTCTGATCTCCTCCAGAATAGAGGAGTCTCGAGAAAAGGATAGAAGATTGGTCCTAGGCGACAAGGAACCAACGGCTCCGATCTCCTCTAGATCAGAGGAGCCTCGAGAAAAGGATAGATGGTTGGTCCGTGGCTATAAGGAACCAACAACTCGAATCTCCTTCGGATCAGAGGAGTCTCGAGAAATGGATGGATTGTAGGTCCTAAGCTATACGAAACCAACGGCTCGGATCTCCTCCAAATCAGAGGAGTCTCGAGAAAAGGATAGAAGGTTGGTCCTAGGCTGTAAGGAACCAACGACTCGGATCTCCTCCGGATCAGAGGAGTCTCGAGAAATGGATAGATGGTTGGTCCTTGGCTATAAGGAACCAACGACTCGGATCTCTTCCGGATCGGAGGAGTCTCGACAAAAGGATTGATGGTTGGTTCTTGGTTGTAAGGAACCAACGACTCAGATCTCCTTCGGATCGGAGGAGTCTCCAAAAAAGGATGGATAGTTGGTCCTAGGCTATAAGGAACAAACGGCTCAGATCTCCTCTGGATCTATTGAGTCTCGAGAAAAGGATAGAAGGTTGGTCCTTGGCTATAAGGAACCTACGACTCGGATCTCCTCCAGATCGGAGGAGTCTCGAGAAAAGGATGGGTAGTTGGTCCTAGGCTATAAGGAACCAACGACTTGGATCTCCTCCGAATCAGAGGAGTCTAGAGAAATGGATAGATGGTTGGTCCTGGCTATAAGGAACCAACGACTCAGATCTCTTCCAGATCGGAGGAGTCTCGACAAACGGATAGATGGTTGGACTTTGGTAATAAGGAACCAAAGACCCAGATCTCCTCCGGATCAGAGGAGTCTCGAGAAAAAGGATGGATAGTTGGTCCTAGGCTATAAGGAACAAACGGCTCGGATGTCCTCCAAATCAGAGGAGTCACGAGAAACGGATAGAAGGTGGGTCCTAGGTTATAAGGAACCAACGACTCGGATCTCCTCCGGATAAGAGGAGTCTCGAGAGAAGGATGGATGGTTGGTCCAAGGCTATATGGAAGCAACGACTCAGATCTCCTCCGTATCAGAGCAGTCTCGAGAAAAGGATAGATGGTTGGTCCTAGGCTATTAGGAACCAACGACTCGGATCTCCTTCGGATCAGAGGAGTCTCGAGAAAAGGACAGATGGTTGGTCCTAGGCTATAAGGAACCAACGACTCGGATCTCCTCCGAATCAGAAGAGTCTCG
>JAMKQA010008940.1:0-11983 GCA_024699735.1 Posidonia australis | reverse complement strand
AATAATTAGAAGTTTTTAGAAAGAACTTAAAGTCTTAAATGTTTAGAGCCTAACATATATAAGAAGCAACCCCTAGATAAGCTCAGTAGAGAAGGATTCTTGTTTTCCAATTGTGGGACAGACATTTTTTTTAGTTGTTGTAATTAAGGGACTAGTGTTAAATGACAGAACAAATCCTAATAACTGTAAGTTTTAGATCGAAATAATGTGTTTAGCATTTTCATATTAGTGATGGATGAACTCATTAAGGAGATAAAATGGAATACACAATATGTATGTTGTTTGTATATAGATAGTTTCAATTTCTTATCATTTACAGAAGATAAAGTTGGGAAGACTTCATCAGCCTATAATTGATTACAAGGTAACTAGAACGAAACAGAGCAGATTCGATCCGAATTCAAACAAACATCTGATTAAACACACCAACCAACACATAAATCTCACATTTTCTTCGTTCCACCAAATAACCCAACTCATTCCTGGCCTCGACAGATCCAACATTCCCACCCCCACCCCCCCAACCAAACGGCACATTCAAACCCCACCCCACGAAGCCAGAAAATTGAGTATTTTCTACCAGATTTCACTACCCAAAAAAAAAAGTAAAAAACAAGGAAATGGAGAGATCGGTTACCCGAACGGGATCGAGGGCGAAGCGGGAACCCTAGGAACGAAAGATTGGAACTTTCTCAGTTCGTCGGCTTCCCGTTTTTGTTCTGGGCTTGGAAGGGGAGAGGTGGTGGCGTCCGCAAGTGGCGTGGGGAAGATTGGAACTTTCTCGCTTCGTCGGCTTCCCCTTTTTGTTCTGGGCTTGGAAGGGGAGAGGTGGTGGCGTCTAAGAGCATATGCGTTTTCTTTCTTTGTTTCAAGGGCGTCGGACTCCCTCCCTAACCTTTGATGTTATTGTGCGAACTTAATTATCTACCCTCCATAATTACCTCTTTACCGTCCATAATTATTTACCTCTTTATGAATGGGAACGATTTTATTTACCTCTTTACCTTCCATAATTATTGACAGTTACCAATTTTACCAATTGAAAATTACAGAGAATATCATCTACCCTCCGTGTCGTTTGGGAAGAGGGGAATTTTTATCATTATAACTTTGTAGAATATGAATCGTGACTCAAATGTGATTGTCAACCTACATCAAAAGTGATAATGGTTCATTGTCACAGTAGCTAGGAGAACTTTAAACTCGTCACAGATCTCGGATTCGAATGTTGAAACATTCACCTCTTACTATCTCAACCGTTAACAAAAAAAAAACCTACATCAAAAGTAATATCCAAAATTTACATACATTTAGTCTTCGAAATCCACATCCATAGTCATGATTGTGTGGTTTTTTGTCCTCTAAAAACAGAGCCTAAAGTCAAACATCTTAAGGTTGTATAATGATTCAGATTTATGATTTTCCACATAGTAAGGTTTCAAACTAGAATCACAGTGATTCCAACTTTAAGGGAGAAAAAAGGTGATCGTTTAAATATGTACACATAAGTTGGGATAGCTTTTAGATTAAGGTAATTTTATTCTCATTTGGTTAAGATTTAGGTTAAAAAACGATTCCTTTAGAATTTGAATGTCAAAATCATTATCAAAGAAATTCCATCATTAACAAGAAAAAAAATGGTCCCTATAGATGCCTACAAGGAATTTTTACTATAGACACCTTTTCTTTTATTTTTCGTTTTTAAAAATAAAATCTAATTATATAATTAGTTAATATATAAGATAATCTACTGTATGTTAAAGTTTCATTTACTATTAATTTTTAATCTTAAATTTAATTGTTAGAATTTAACAAAACATATTAAATTTTTAGACCTTTAGATCAAAGGTTAATAGTTGTTTAATTTAAATGAAAATTTTACTATACATTTGTAAATATCTAATAAATATATCTATACGATTATTTTTTCTTTATGTATATATTTAAAAAATGCCTATACTCATGTTGGATGTAATTACCTATACTAAATTTGCCTCCCTTACAAGGTAGAGAAACAAGAAAATTCCATCAAAGAGAGATTTTTTTTAATATTATAAAAGATAGGATTGCATTAGTATCATCTAGCTATGAGTCCACAACACAGATGGAAAAATACTATACAAGCTCGTAGGGGCAGCAACTAAAAACAAGAGCACAATTGAAAACAAGAGCACAAATACGTCCCCCACAAGAGATGGTGAGGCTACAAAAGCAACCATGGCCAACAACAACGAAGAGTTCCAAACGACATAACAGGCAAAGCAGAAGGCAGGAGTAGCTGCCGAGATGCGCCTGAATAGTTCCGTTAAACAGCCGCCGATCAGCTGACCCACGATTCATCCAAGACAGCAGTAGATTTGGGTCAATGATGAAATTGCCAGTGCTATTCGGATTTACATAAGGGGTCAGCTGTAGAATCAAACTTAGCAAGAACCACCTCAGAAGAGGCATGCAGGACATTGTCAATGGCCATGGGATTTATTGTTGATACCTTGGATTTGATATGAGGATAAACGAGACCTCCTGAAAGTACTTCGTTTTTTCCTCCAAACTGATTGAAGTAACTGAGTCGCCTCCATTTTATTGTCATTGCCTGAGTGAGCCATAAAAATGCAGAAACAGTAAGGGACCAAGCAAATGAGTCAAGTTGGAGTTTATAAAACTTGATCTAGGAGAATCATCGATCAATGCTAATAATACCCATTTGACTCATAACAACGCAGAATTGCCAAAGTACTAGGAATACTGGACAATACACAAACAAGTGGAGGAATACTGAAATGGTACTAGAATTGCCACCATAAATTTGCTTCATCACAATAGAATTTTAACAAAACCAGATGTTAGAAAATGACTTCAAGTAAAGCAAGAAGCTAGTACACAACAAACCGAAATAATCACCAAAAAATGGAAAGGCACAGAACATAAGAAGCCCTGCAATTGAAACGATTCTTCGTTTTTCCATTCCCATGGCCTAACAAAGTACCGTCCATGTCTCAAAGTAAGAATCAGATTCTACTTTTCCTCCCCAGTTTCTCCCATAAGTACTACTTTCGATTGGCTACTAAATTCCATCACCCCACAAACTCAACTGTTGATTTGCTTGACATTGCAAGTTTTGGATCTTAAAAGACAAGAATCTTTTCGATACCAATGGAGAACCAACCTTCAACGCAACGTCCATGGTTCCAGATGCAATCCCAGATACGTTCGGTCACCAACTCCAAGGTGGTAATCATCCTCGCCACCATTACTGTCACCGCCTCGATCACCGGCACAGAGTCGGACTTTGTCGCCTTCACCACCACCGTCATCATCACCAAAGCGACAGGCGTCATTTTCACCACCTCCATCGCCGTCACCAGCGCCGGTGCCAACTACTACTCCGCCAGCAAGCCCAAAACATGAACCAGAGCTAAAGCCACCGGCTAATCTCCGGAATTTTGAAAACAAAAAAGAAAAGAAACTCCGTTCCTAGCATCAACAGCTCCATCGCTGCCGTCTACTATAGCTTCGACAACAATGCTGACCATGGCCGGAGAAAACACTGGAGCCTACATGGACCTCGTCGATGGTCGAAAGAATGAACCTTTTACCAGCCATATTCACCGGATTGCGCCCAAGGAGGAGTCAGATAAGACAGCCTCGAGAACGACAGCAGTGCCAATGGCGGCGGTAGTGAACAGCAACGTGTAGGGTGTGAACAACTCGATTATCTTGCACGGAACCTGCAGCAACGGAAGCCCCGAAGTCCACGTTAGACTTTCGATCTCGAAGAGCCATTGCCGCCCAAATGCCCTGTCTCCGGTGAGGAAACCACCTGTAGACGGCGGGACCTAGAGAGACAGCGTGTGTCTTTCGGCGACGGCGACAGTCTTTACGTGTGTAACAGTGTTTGTGTTTTACGAGTACTGGCATCCGGATCTGGTTTCGGATCTCGGGTTTGTTAAGATCCTGTTACGAGGGTAATTGTGTTCATTTAAAGAAAATAATAAAATGATTTGGGATTTTACTTGAGGAGGATGACATCGGATTTTTTTATAAATCTCATTTTCGTTAATTATCCTGCGTTTCTACCACTCAAAGAATTATTATAGCTATGATCACTATACATAAAATGTCAAATTTTGCATCATTAGTCTCTAATCCTGATTTAAATAGAATTGGTTTAACGAAAAAAGTATGCAAGTAACTAGAATTCTTAAATGATTAATATTTGATCTTACTTTCAGTTTGTCAAAAAAAAAAAAAAAACGCTCTTTTACTTTTTACTTGCGTCTCTCCCTTCCTCCCTCCCTCCCGCCTAAAGATGGAATTCGGGCCACCTGGGCCTACTGCAACAAACTATGGGCCCGGTACGGCCCATGGCCCACATGTGGGCCGGGTTTACGAGCCAACGGGCCGGGCCTGCCTATCGGGCTTTTAAAAAAAATTAATAATAAATTATTTTAAAAATTAGGGTCGTCCGCCTACACCGTCGCCTTCAGCAGCCTGTTCCTGTACTCCGACGGCATGTACCCCATCGTTCCCGCCACCTGCATCAACACGTGCGACCTCGACCCGTTGACTGTCCTCGCCAGCCCAAAATCTGCAATCCTCGCCCCGAAAACGGAGTCCAGCAGAACGTTGCTCGATTTGATGTCCCTATGTATGATGCAGGGCCTACACTCGTCGTGGAGGAAGGCGAGGCCAGTGGCGACGTCGCGGACGATGCCGAGTCGGGTGGGCCAGGGGAGCGGCGGGTTGTCCTCGTGGAGCCACTGGTCAAGGCTGCCGTTGGGGAGGAACTTGTAGACGAGGAGGCGCTCAAAGCCGGAGACGCAGAAGCCGAGGATCTTGACGAGGTTGGGGAGGAGGATCTTGGCGAGGGTCTCCATCTCCGCTGCGAACTCGCGAAACCCGTGGAAGGCATCCCGGGAGAGCTTCTTGACGGCGACGATGGTGGAGTCAGGGAGAACGGCCTTGTAGACGAGGCCGAAGCCGCCGTCTCCGATGATGAGGTCAGGGGAGAAGATGCCGCAAGCGGACGTGAGGACGGACATGGAGATGTGGAGGGACGGGTCGAAGGAGGTTGATTCGGTAGTTGAGAGACGCGGGGGAGGAGGGCAAGGGAGTTGTTTTTTTTTTTTTTTTAAATTACTGTTGACGGGCTGGCCCGGCCCGACCCTGGGACTTTCGTGGGCCAAACTGGGCCTACTCCGTGGGCCTTGGCGGGCCTGTCCGTTAGGCCCAGCACGGCCCACGGCCCACGAAGGGCCTGGCGCCAGGCGAGCCCGCCGGCCCGACCCGATTTCTATGTCTACTCCCGCCTACACATACACACACTCTCTCGCTCTCTTTGCGAGACATCATGATGAAAACGAGAGAAGATCTTCACCAACATCAGTCAATAAGCCTCCTCGCCTCTTGTCTGGTCACGATGACCTTCCTCTTGGTCGTCATAGCCACCGTGATTGCCATCTTCTTCACCATCTTTCGCTCGCATGGCCCTATCATCTTGTTAAAGCGTTGTCCACCTCCCATGGTACTCCACCGTGAATGGCACAGCAAGCTTCACTTTCTCCCAATATGTCCTCAATCGCCTCCTAGATAGAATTATGGTACTTCGATGGCTACATTACCTCATCGTTGTTGCCATCGTGCATTCCTTTCATGTGGACCATGTTGTTTGGGTTTTCACTCATCTCCACTTCAAATTTGAACCAAGGAGCACCCAATTTAGAAGAAAATGAAGATCCAATTCAAAGAAATCCATCTTGGAATCAGAATCCAAGATGGAATATTTCTAATCGCTCGAGGAGAACCACATTTGAGCACTAGTTCTCTAAAAAATTAAAAATCAATAGAGATCTAGCTGTTGCATTTTGTAATACTAAATACGTATAGGAAGAGTGGAGTAATCTTCATGGTTCTCTCTAAAATAGGAAATAAGAGATTAGATACCATAAAATTAGAAAAGAAATTTGAAATTCCCATAACAATAACTACTCCCATGAGTCTCTCAAGATATTTAGTATTATGAAATTCCCATTTTGTAATACTAAGTACGTGTACGAAGAGTGGAGTAATATTCATGATTCTCTCTAAAATAGGAAAAAAGAGATTAGGTCTCATAAAGTTAGGAAAGACGTTTGAAACACTATTAGTATTTGATTTTTTTTGTAAGGAGAAAGAAAATCAATGTTGCTCTTCTAAAAAGGCAAAACAAAAGAGGAAACTATGCTCATGAGTCTCAAAATATATTTTAAGAAATAACTATAAAAATAGAATAAATGGAGCTCAATGCAAAATATAAAAAAACAAAAATAATATAAATGATTTCTGTAGACAACCCTGTTTCCCACCAATGTTAGCAGGTGGACGCAACAGAGAGTGCAATTAGACGACGAATCCGGTCCTACCCCAATTCCCAAACCTAACCCATAAACCTATACCTACCCAAAACCTCCAAATTACCTTAAATCAAACCCCATTGACTAAGCCCTCCTCTAGAAGCCCAACCCGTGTGCTTTCGCCTAATGGGATGCACGACCCGATAGTGCGGCCCAAGTGCACATTAAGGCCAGGGTAGCCAGAGATGTGCCGCCTAACCAGTCGCTTTAGTCATACGACCTCATCCCTCGTACGAGCGACACAGTGCACATAACATCGACTTGTCTCTTGGCGTGCCTGACACCCCACAGCTTTCCCACGCCCTGTCTCCAACCACCACACCCTACGCCGCCCTGTCGTCACGTAAGGCCAGCAACAATGTCGACGAGCCACTCCCTAATATGCCCACTCCTCCCTACCACCATCCCACCTACCATGGAGCCAACCACCAAAAACCCCGAGCTTCCCATAGCCAAGGGGGACACCTTCAGTGGTGAGAGCTTAAGAGAGACCAATTCCCCGCGGAAGAGCCAGAGAAACCCATTGGAGAACTAAAGTGCACATGAGAGAAACCAACCCCTCCACCACCTATAACCCACTTCCTCCGCATCGGGGAAGCATCCTAGCCACCCGTCGAACGTTCCTGAGCTCCCCGAACCTGACCTTGATCGATGGACAGTTGTCCCCAACGTACTCGCTGGAATTCCAGCCGTCGACAACAAGCAAGGGCAACCGGCCATCACAGGTATCCTTTGGCACTCCCTTTGTTTAAAGGATAGTCTAGTCGTTTTAGTTTTGCATTCCCGTAGAGTTTTCCCGTCGATTTCACTATTGTTTCTTCACATCCCGTCACCCCCTTTCGTCAACGGACGGCCACTGTCGACGTGAGGCCCCTGGCCGCTGAGCGCTTGGCCAAGACCGTCCAAGGCGCCTTTCTCTCCTCCCATCCAACGCCCCTATCGCCCTATAGCTGCGCCCGAGCCCTTGGTCTTCTTCCATGGCCAAACGGACTTCGACGAGTAATGGCACACATGACAGGAACAAGGAGAAGGCCATGACCGGTCCTGCCCTGTTTTGCTGAGGTTTTTGCATCAGCCCGTGGATATTCTAGCTCCCTGGATGTTCTCGTAGCTTAGGCATTGCATGGTTTTGTTCTAGGGAGGCGATCATCTCGTCAAGTTTGGGCTCTATTCCAGTCGGACATCTCGATAGTGCACCCAACATGCACGTATGCGTCAGGGACATTATGGCGCCTGGCCTACCCAGGCCTTGATCACGTACCCTTCCATTTAACTTCTTTCCTGCATGTTTAGCACCTTGACTTGTTTTTTTGGCATCTTCATTTGCTTGTGCTCTTTGTTTTCGCTTTAACACCCTTCGTAAGTGATTTACTCTCCCTTCTTTAGATCTACTGTGCCCCTTTTCCATCCATATTGACTACCTCTCTTTAGTGGTCATACTACAACCCAGGGGTGTGTCAAGGATTGGTCATGAAAGTTGGTTGCTTGGGTGTGTCTTAGGGTACATTCTGGGCACGCGTACATGAGGCACGTCCACGATGCACAGTTGCTCCAGGGATCAACTCTGACACAACTTAGCCTCTAACCCCTTCACACTTTCATCCCTTGCATCATTTTATGTCTTCCAGTTTAATTGTACTTTTGATTTACTATGTTGCATCTTTTGTTTACCCTGCTTTATTTATGTATCATTCATATATTAGCCATACATCATTCAACGTCTAGTCGTCCACATAGCCATGCATGCGAGTGACTTGTCCGAGAAAGATCGACTCGTCGGACGTGCAGGGGTACCTAATACCTTCCCTGCACGTAATAGGAGTCATTATCCTTTCTTTGGTCTGTAATGACCCATGTGTTGCATCTATTTGGTACGAAGTCATTTTCATTTTGCATTCAATTTTAAATTTTGATTTCCGATACGGTTTTCCTCGCCTTTCCGTTTTTTACTAGACTAGGTGGCACCTCCATGTTTTATCCTTATTTTGCTTTGCTTCTTTTTGTTGTTTTCGAGTTGTTTTCTCGTCCTTGGATTCACCGAATTTGTCCTAGCCCTATCGGTCTTCATGCAGTCCCGATCGCATCGAAGCATGGTTTTCCCCTCCCAACATGGACACAATTTCAAAGAAAGTTAAAAACAAGGATGGCAATGTGTTCATGTTTGATATGCCGTGAGGAAAAAGAAGATCAATGTTGTCATTTATGTTCGTGTTTGATTTTTATTAAGAATAGAGAAAATCAACGTTGCTCTTTGTTTTCTTCAAAAAAACCAACAACGAAAACTTCTTCAATGATTCTTTCAAGTTATTTTGGAAAGTCAAAAAATTTGGTTACTAACCAATATAAGGAAGCAACACTCCCACGTTTTTAGATTCCAATAATTCAATTATTAACCATAAAAACCACTAAAAAGGAAAAGATCGTGGTGTTTGTAGTGACCATATAACTGAACAATTAGAAAATGGAGGGAAACAAAAAAGACAAAACCACCATCATGTTTTCATTCGAAAGAAACCTAACGAATGATGTAAACTTTACCTTATTTTACCTATCATGAGGTAACATACATCAAAAGTGGTTCCTATATAAGCTATAATAAACTATATTAAGTACATGTTAAATTCAATGGTTCGGAATTTCAAAATCACTTGATTTTTTATATACAAGTATTTTAAATTGCTTCGATAATATCTAGCGGTTTCAATTTTTAATTTAGTTAAATGTTGATATATAAAAAATTATCCTTAAAAACTTAAAATGAGGACTATCATCATTTGAAGTTGATCGTATATATATATAAGCAAATTTTCATATAGGATCAGGCCTACTTAAGGTTAATTAGGATCTTAAATCTTAACCTTTTTATTTTAGATCTTACAATTATGCACAATTAGTGTAACCTTTAGTAGTTAACATGTTTCTCACTCTTGAGTAGCGATTTTAAATTCAAAAATTGATTTTGTTGCCCTTATTTAGAAGAGAAAACCTTGAGATATTTATGGATGTGTGAGCGATTAACATATTTCTCTCTCTCTAATTAAAAATAAAAAATAAAAAATGGAAAGATAACCAAATAACTACCAGCTTTATAATCATCATCCTCTCTCTCTATATATATGATATCTCTTTTCCCTTCCTCTTGATTCCTCTCTTCTGCTCCCCACTCTCTCTCTCTCTCTCTGCAATAACATCAACGACAACTACAACAATAAAGAGGAAGAAGATCATTATCAAGTTTAAAGATTGACAACATTTTGAATTGTATTCTGTCATATCGGCATTGAACTTCAATCTCAGTTTTTCTATACATGTCATTTTTTTGTTTTGTGATGCTATTTATAATTTTCTCTTTTTTTAATGCTTTTTACATTAAAGACGGTTAACGTACCTGTATCTGTTATCTCTAGCAATTACAAGTGATGAATGTATAGTTATCTTAATAATTTTAGAAACTATATCATTTTTTTTAGTAATTACTAAACTTAGAAGTACTCATATGTTAAAATATATTTGTTGATAATTAGTTGATATTAAGTTCATTCATTATTTACATTACATTAATTTGAAATTATGAGTGATTAAATGTGGTCTGCATTTGTTTCAACAGAATAATGTAATATGGTGTTGTTTTATACTTATTTTAATTATAGACTTATGCATATCTTTGATGTAATACAATAGAAAATGCATTTAATTGTTTCAGTATATACTGAATATTCTATTATACTATGACACATCAATAACAGAGTATGGATTGTATTTATTTCGATAAATACTGACAACAAATTTATAAGTATTTTTTATTGAAAATAACAATATACATCCTTTATTACTTCTACATGGAATGAGTGAAGAATTTTTTTAGAAGAATAAAATAATCTATTGTCTTATGAAGATCAGAAGATCATCTTTGTTGTTAATTACCCTCAACGGGATTTAGATAGTAATGATTTATGGAACATTGGTAACGAAAGTATGTGAAATTTATACATACAAGTAAGAGTTTGACTTCACATAAAACGATATACTATGTGTGTTCTAATGTTATAATTTGATGTAAAATCGAAGAAATTTTAAATCCACAAGTGCACAGCAACAACACATAGCAAGGACAAGTGGGAGTCAAACCACAAAGACTTAGTCTCGTTTCTCAAAGTATCGACATAAATATTCAATCAAAAACGAACATGAATCGATGGAGAGATTCGTTGTTTACGATCTCACAAAACCAAATAAAACAAGCGACCCTACTAATACTTAATAGTCAATGTAGACATCCTGATTTTGAAGTCACTAGGCAGCAAGCTCCTCTAGATGATACTCTGGTTGCGACCACCAGAATCCGAGCCCATTCAGGCCCACACTAGTCCACACTGACCTAATTAAAATTAAAATCAAATAGAACACATTTAAAATACGTAAAATCCAATTAATAAAACAAAAATCCTAATTCAAGTCAAAATCAAATTTAAAACACTTAAAATCCAATTAATAAAACAAAAACCCTAACTCAAGTCAAGATGAAATAAAATCCATTTAAATCTATTTAAAATTCAAGTAATTAAGTGAAAACCCTAATTAAAGTCAAAATCCATTTAAAACCCTAATTAATTGAAATTCGAACCCTAATCAATCCAATAAGCCCGAATTAAACCAAAACCCTAAATTAAAATTCAAAACCCCAATTAAATCCAAAACCCTAATTAAAACACAAAAACCCTAAATTAAATCCAAAACCCTAATTAATTAAAATTCAAAACCCTAATTAAATCCAAAAACCCTAAATTAAAATTTAAAACACTAATTAAACTATAAATCTTAATTAAAACACAAAAAAACCCTAATTAAACCAAAAATCTAATTAAAATCCAAAACCAAAAAAAATAAACTAGTTAAAACCCTAAAATAATTAAAACTCTAATTTAAAAAAATCAAAAATTTAAGAATCAAAGCCCAAAAATCCCTAAAAATCCAAAAACAAAACAAAAAATAACAAAAAACCCTAATTTAAAACCAACTAAATAAACCCTAAATTACAAAATCAAAAATTAAATTAAAATCACAAAACCCCAAATTAAAAACCTAAAAGCAAAACCCTAAATCCATAAAAAATCCAAAACAAAAAACAAAAACATAAAATAATTAAAACTAATTTAAAACCAATTAAGTAAACCTTAATCAAAAATTTAATTAAAATCATAAAACATAAATAAAAGCCTAAACCTAAAACCTAAAATCCATTAAAAATCTTAAAAACAAAACTCTAAAACAAAATCAGGAAAAAAAACCAAAAATCAAGAACTCATCTCCACAGGCCTAATTCAACCCAAATGCATCCTATTTCCACTCTCAATCAAAAATTATATAAAAATCCAAAAATAATTCCGACGAGCTCCTTATTCTCCGGCGACGACTACGGTCAACCCCGAGATTTCCGGAGTGCCTCCTCAACCTCCCGCGATCTCCGTCAAACGACCTCCGGCTCACGCGTGCGATCCTACAACGTCCTGTGGCTGAGGAGGATGATCGACGGCCCAGCGAAGGTCTGCCGGAGTTTAAAACCTCACCGTCAAGCCCCCCCCCCCCCCAAC
>JAMKQA010008937.1:0-15139 GCA_024699735.1 Posidonia australis | reverse complement strand
CACCAAGTGTTCTCAAAACAGTCTTCCTTTCTACAAAGCAGCTTACATGCCCTTGGTCGAAGGATCTAGTTCAGTTACATAGTAAGTTGATGTTCTGTTAGGCACCTGATATGTGACCATCGGCTGAAGAGTAACTGACATGCCCTTGGTCGAAGACTTTGGTTCAATTACATTGTAGTTGGTGTTCTGTCAGGCACATGATATGTGACTCTCAACCAAAGAGCAGTTAACATGCCCCTAGTATTGGACTGGCTGGACATCACTTAAGGGTATGGGGTCTTCGAAGCCTGACTGTAACTACAAATGCTCCTTGAACCACTGGAGTACTTGAGACCGTCACTAGTCGAAGCAAATGATACATTCAGCAAGTGACTGGAAGTATGTATACCCACATGCCATCCTGTATTGTACTTGGAAGACAGAAGGAATCATGGCAACTTGATAAAGGCCTTTACTCGGGATTGTAGCTTGCTTTGACTGGTATGTCTAGGGTGTATTCTGCTCAACCATGGCGTTTTGATAGCTCTATATATGGTCGTGCTGCTGAATGGAATTCTCCAGATTGTACTTACAAGATTCTGGATTGCCTCAATGATGCTGTTGTCCCCGCTGATCTTTTGATGTGCGGGTCCTGTTCAGGGAACAATTGACTTGCCCGTGATGAACCAAGTAGCAGAATGTGTGAGCTCAGCTAGAAAGCAACTGACATGCCTCTAGCATAAAAAGCGAATGATGCTCAATGAAAACAAAAGGCAAGTTAGAAGATACAAAGGCAAAACAGATGCCCCTGGCATCAAGTCAGGCTACCATGGGATGTGTTGGGCATCATTCAAAGATGTAACGGCTTGAGGATTAGACTGTGACTGTGGGCGCACTTTGAATCACTGAAACGGTGAAGGCCGATTCTGGCTGAGGCCAGTGACACAATTGTTTGCTGCCTAGAGGCATATATATTCATCCACTGTCCTGAGTTATACTCTGATGGCAGAAAGTAATGTGATAAATTGAAGTCTGTCTTAGGCTGGCTAGTCTCTGTTCTGCTACTTATTGTGTCATTGTGCTCTGGCTGCAAACATGTACTTGGCGGTGTTGACCTCAGGCATTCCCCAAATAATGTTTACCACACCTGAACTGTTGCGAAGGAATTGCTGTCACACTGTTGATTCTGCAAGTCCATGTAGTTCGTGCACTAACTAGTGTTCTTACGGTATATGCACTTCGACCAAAGAGTAGCTGAAATGTCCCTAGCTAAAAGCCCTTGGCAAAACCCTGTTGAACAGATCCACATGCAAACAAAAAATTCATCTAAGAAAAATTGTGATGGTTATGATTATTGTGGTGGATTCCATTATTGTGAGCAATCCAACTAATTGTTTGAGAGTGACTTTATTGTTTGATCAAGAAATGCATGTCTTGTTGATTAAGTGTGATTTTAGTTGCTTGTTATTTGCATTTATTGCTTTTCTAGATCGCTTGCTAGCTTAGTTTTGTCTGTCCTCAGTTAGGCTAGAAAGCTATGTGCATGTTAGAGGAGGATGACACCCTCGACTCAGTTGTCACTACAGAGATTCGTAAGTCATAGGTGACTCTCGATGGGTAGTGGTGGCACTCGAACTCAATGTAAGGTAATGTAATGGACCTGGCTCCATGCCAAACTCTTTAAGGTCCTGCAACTACTTTTTCTTTTCAATATCATTGACTTTTCTTTTACTCCCTCGTAGACGTGCGGTTTCACTCTAACCTTGACTTAGAGGTATTAAGCGCTCGATCTATTCAGTAGGCCTTTATTGCATCAGGGTGGGTCAGTCCCTCAAAGGTGTGATTTTACCGATCGCATAATCTAACTCCTCTCCAAGGTATAGTAAGGGTAGAGCTACGACGCACGCCTCCCACTCTTGGGCTGACTTCTGTCTCTGTCTTCTGTATTCTTTAGTCTTTTATGCCCTTGCGAATGTATGTTTTCTTTTTTGGCTCACACTCTCAGTCACCCCTAACATTTTATCTCCCTCTTGGAGGTGCAAGATCCTTGCGGAGTTTGGACATTTCATCTGGCTTTGATGTTCGGTGGCTCCCTTGCTAACTTGGTTGTCTAAGTAGTGATCACTGAGGAGGGATAATCCAATCTGATATAGGCGAGCTTTTCCAATTTTCATCATCGAGCAGAATGTTATTGACAAGCAAACTATTATTTTCAATTGTTCTTAATGTTTTTTTTTGTTTTGCATTTTTCTTCTTCTTTTTTTTTCTTTTCAACTTTTGTGCTTTTTCTATTTTTTTTTGTGTTTTGATATATAACGATGCAACAAGAAAAAACAATGGAAGCAAAGGAAAAAAGATACAGTTCTAGTCCTTGTTGTTGTTGTTGTTTTGTTGATGCCATTGGGGTTCAAAGTAACTCCTAACAGTGCCATTGGAAACTGGAATCAAGGCAGGTGTACCCGAAGCTATCAAAACCATTATTGAAACTGAGACTATCACTGTGAATGTTGAATCTGATGGTGACATTAGGACTTTATCTCTGTTGGAGTTGATATATGCTGTGACGGCTGTCTCCTACTTGATTCAGGGTATTTGCACGTGCTGGGTCAAATCGGTGCATGGCAAACTGTCAAACTTTAGGATAGACACCCCCGCAGAGGAACAAGAGTGGCACCGGATGGAATTGAGAAAAGACAAATGGATAAACTAGTCTAATGAGGAAAAGAACAAGAGCGGCATATGTGTATGCTACCGGGTAGGAATCGAGAGAGGACAAACTAGGCAAACGAGTCTCGATGGATTCCCTAGGGAAAAAAATAAGGAGAGAGAGGACAAACCCTTGAAGTTCCAGCATCCTCGGAGCTTGCCGGTTCTGATAAGGTATGGTTGGCTATTCTAGGGTGTACATGTGTGTGTGCAAGTGTGGGTGCAGGTGTATGTGTGTGCTTCCTCCTATGAGTTGACGACAATGTCTCCATTGTCAATCAAATCCAGGACAGTAATTCGAAGAGTGTAACACTTGTTTGTCGAATGTCCACAGGTGTAATGGAATTGGCCGAACAAGTTTGTCTTATACCACCCGAGAAGTGGGTCCGATGGTGGGTGAATTTCCGGTAGCTACTGGAATGGCACAACTTTGGGAAAGATGTCACTCAATGACTTTCCAAGTGGAGTGAAGTCGCTTTCCCTACGGTGAGGTCGCTTTTGCCGTTATTGTTGCCCTTGTTGAACTGACACAACATGACTTGCCGGCTCAACGGTGGTGTGTGGGTGTGTAATGCGTATTGATCTAGATGCTGATGAGGGTAGAGACATGGATGTGTGTGTTGTGCCAACAACAAAGGTCCCACTGTCAATCAATGTCTGTACGACAACCTGCAGAGTGTGGCAATTATCGGTCGTGTGTCCCAAGGCTCGATGATAATCGTAGTATACGTTCACATCGTACCACCGAGGGAGTGGGGTTGATGTGGGACGTAGATCCGAGAGTGTCAGAAGCGACACAACATGAGGAAAAACAGCACTCAGCGACTCACCCAGTGGAGTGTAGTCACTTTCAACACGACGGTCTCGTTTCTTCTTAGGTTGCTGTCCTTGCTGAGCCGATGTGATGAGGTGCACCGGCTTGATAGTGGAAGGTGTGCGCCTAGTGTGCAGTGATGACCTACGTGTTGGGACCTGATCCTGATGCTGAGGTGGGTTCTGAGTATGATGTGCTGTGTGGTGTTGAGCGCGAGAGCAATAGTTGCGGCACAGGTACAGTTCCTGGTGACTGAATTGAGAAATGTCGTACTCTCGCACAACTACTGGGTTGGTTCTTAAGTGACTGTGATGTATGTTGTGACCAATGCAGTTGTGGTGTAGGAGGCAGAGATAGTGACTCCATCGCCGGAGCAGTGTGATGCTGAGGCGATGGTATGGGCGATGGTGAAGTGGGGTGAGCCTATAATGCTATAGTTGTATGCACTGGAACCTTAGAGGCCGAAAGAGGAGGACACTCAACAGGATCAAGATAAAGGGCCATGCGCTCGAACCCTCGAGCCAAAGCTCTTAAGTACTGAGCCTGTGTGGCCGAAGACCCATCAAAAGATAGGTCAGAAGGCAAGAGCGGGACAGGAATGACCCCTAAAACAGATGCAACCGCAGCTGGTTGAACTCCTAAAACAAGAGGTCCCAAGAGATTGGGGGCAACTGGCAGAACTTCTGGGACCCATTTGGTAGTTGTAGACACCCCAACACAGTGAACTCTCCATGCTAAAACAGAGATCACACAGTTAATCCTAGGGTTTTGGATTAATTCTAGGGTTTTGGACTAGGCTTAGGTCTAGGGTTAGGGTTTTTCTAGTTGGATTTTAGGGTTTTTAAGGTTCGATTTAAGGTTTTAGGGTTAGGTTTAGGGTTTTTAAGGTTTGTTTTAGGGTTTTGGGTTTGATTTAGGTTTTAGGGTTTGATTTAAGGTTTACGTTAGGATTAGGGTTTTAGATTAATTCTAGGGTTTTGGATTATGTTTTGAATTAATTTTAAGGTCTTGAATCAATTCTAAGTTAGTTTTAGGGTTTAAGGTCCAATTGCAAGCATACTACAGCAAGATATCGAACTTGTCGGTTGGACATAGACATTTGATGGAAGTCGGTTAGACAGATGACCGTGTCACCTAGATAGTTTGGGATATCAGCTCAATGGAGAAGGAGCGTGGATTGATATCAGATTCGTTGGTCAGATTGAAGGCGGTGTCACCTGGATAGTTGGGATATCAACCCAAAGGGAAGAAAGGAGTGTGCTAATCTACTAGTTGGGACGCGATCAGTGACAGTGCACGAGGTAGGGTAACAAACTTGTCAATCGAGATGCAGTAGGTGACAGCTTGAGAGCTGGGTAAATTGAACTTGTCAACCGATATGCAATTGAAGATAGTTCGATAGTTGGATGAATGAACTTGTCAACCGAGATGTCGTCAACAATAGTTTGAGAGCCGATTGGATCTCGTCCATCCGGTACAAGAATCCAAGACAAGCGAGACTTCATCCGCTTGAAGTGAAATCGCACAAGGAATGATGGATTGGATCTCGTCTATCCAGTACGAGGATCCAAGACAAGCTGGACTTCGTCTGTCTGAAGCGAAATCACGCGAGAGCTAATATATTGGATCTCATTCGTTTGGTGTGAGGATTCAAGAGAAGTGGGATTTCGTTCGTCCAGAGCGAAATCACGCAAGAGTTGATACCAAACTTGTCAACAGAGATGCAATTGGTGCCAGTTCGTGAAGACTGGATAAACGAACTTATTAATGGAGATGCAGTCGATGACAGTTCGAAAGATGGATAAACGAACTTATCAATAGAGATGCAGTTAGTAACAGTTTGAAGGCCGGATAAACGAACTTGTCGACCAAGATATAGTTGGTGATAGTTCGAGAGCTAGATAAACGAACTTGTCAATCGAGATGCAGTCAGTGATAGTTCGAGAGCTAGATAAACGAACTTGTCAACCGAGATGCCGTAGGAGATAGTTTGAGAGCTGATTGAATCTTGTCTATTTGGTACGAAAATCCAAGACAAGTGAGACTTTGTCAGTCTAGAGCAAAGTCCCGCAAGAAAGCAGATAGATTGGATCTCATTCGTTAGTTACGAGAATCTACGACAAATGGGAATTCATTCGTCTAGAGCGAAGTTGCGCAAGAAAGCTGGTAGATTGGATCTCGTTTGTCTGGTACGAGAATCCAAGATGAGTGGGACTTCATTCGTTTAGAGTGAAGTCGCACAAAAAGTTGATAAATTAGATCTCGTCCTTCCGATACAAGAAACCAAGCCAAGCAGGACTTTGTCCGTCTGAAGCGAAATCACGCGAGAGTTAATAGATTGGATCTCGTCTGTTTGGTACGAGGATCCAAGATAAGCAGAACTTTGTCCGTCTGGAGTGAACTCACGTGAGAGTTGATAGATTGGATCTCGTCTATCCAATACGAGCATCCAAGACAAGTGAGATTTTTTCCATTTTGAGAGAAACTACACAAGAGCTGATAGATTAGATCTCGTTCGTTCAGTACGAGAATCCAAGACAAGTGGGATTTTGTCCGTGCAAAGCAAAATCACGCAAGAGCTGATACTGAAGTAGTCAATCGAGATGCAGTAAATTATAGTTCATGAGGGTTGAATAAATGAACTTGTCAATCGAGATGCAGTCGGTGATAGTTCGAGAGCTAATTGGATCTCATCTGTCCAGTACGAGAATCCTGGACAAGCAAGACTCCATTCGTCTGGAGTGAAGTCGTGCAAGAGCTAATAGATTAGATTTCGTCTGTTCGGTACTGTAGATATCCCATTTTTGTATTTCCTAAAGTTCACCTAGAATAGGAACCCTTTAGTCGCCCCAGATTACATGGTTAAGGAGATTTAACCTTTTTTCTGTGTTTTTCTGGATTTTTAATGCATCTCTGTGGAATAAAATAAAAGACAAAGGGTAAAATACAAAAGACCAAGATGTTGCCTCTTCAAAGCCATAACGCGTCTCTAGAGCTTTGTCTGAACGGCCTCCACTTCTTTCATCTACTCCAAAGCGCACAAGGGTGATAGGGAGTATTTTTCTTAATGCATTTTTGTTAACATAATCCATTACATCATATAATTGCCTCATATACACGCAGGGACAACCTCTTGGTTAGTATTTAGTTGCATGTTTATATTTTTCTTTATTATCTTTCTATTATTTGTTTACTACACCTAGTCTAATCTGTTTTCTTTTACTGGTTTATTTGTTTTGAAGGGGAGGAACATTGCATACGCATGAGGACGCGGCTGGGTAGCATCTTGCCGCCGACCCAGTGAACCAAGAACTCACCCAACCACAACCACCGCATCTCCCATAGGCATCTTGTCAGCCAGTCTCAACAAATCGACAAGTGGTGACCACAAGAATTGGCGAAATAAGTGGACACCTCGCCGATTCTACATCAACCCTCAAATTCCACGTCCACAGGTACGGGGATACAAGACAAGCTGGACTTCGTCCATCTGGAGCTGAATCGCATGAGAGCTAATAGATTGGATCTCATTTGTCTAGTACGAGGATCCAAGACAAGCGGGATTTCGTCTGTCCGGAGCGAAATCGCACAAAAATGATACTAAGCTTGTTAACCAAGATGTAGTCGGTGACAATTCGCAAGGGCTGGATAAACGAACTTGTCAACCAAGTTGTAGTCGGTGACTGATTGAAAGCTGGATGAATGAACTTGTCACTCAAGATGCAGCCGGTGATAGTTCATAGGCTAGAATAGACGAATTAGTCCACCGAGGTGCAATCGGTAACAGTTTGAAAGTTGGAATACACATGTTGGTCAACAGAGATGTAGTCGGTGATAGTTCGAAAGTAGGATAGATAAGCTTGTTGACTAGGATGCAGTCAATGATAGTTTGAAAGTAGGATAGACATACTTTTTGACCGAGATGCAGTCAGTGACAGTTCAAAAACCGGAAAGGCAAATTCGTTAACCCAAATGTAGTCGATGGCAATTCACAATGCTGGATAGGTGAACTTGCAATCCGAGATGTAGTGAACAATAGTACGCAAAGTTGGAAAGGCGAATTCGTCAACTGTGATGTAGTCAGTGACAATTCGCAAAGCCGGATAGGCAGACTTGCCAACCAAGATGTAGACGAAGGCAATTCAAAAGGCTTTGGGTAACAAACCTGTCAACCGAGATGCAATCAGTGATAGTTTGTGAAAACTGGAGGGCAAACTTGCCATCCAAATTGCAATCTGTGGCGAAACACTGTGTAGGAATCAATAGGATACCAAAGGACAACCAACAAGCCCCTGGCATCACAAAGACATACTAAAAGGTAACTGGCATGCCTTTGGTATCAAAAAGAAGCAGATGTTAGAACAAGAAAGTGGGTAGGTTCAAAGATATCAAGATAAAGAAGATGCTCTTGGTATCGAAGAGAGCTACCACAGATAGCTAGAAGACAGAGATAAAGGAATGCAGGGGGCCAAATAGGTCGATGTAGTGGATAGAGCATGCCTTGGCTGGACCTGTCTATGAGTGCACCCTAGATCGTTGTTATTGTGTATTCTGACGACGTTTGTAGGGACGTTGAGTGCCTGATACGTGTCGATTGTTTGCTAGGTGCTTGTTGGATGCTGTGCTTGCAGGTATATTGGACGTCTAATATCAGCTGGAGCTGAGACTATTGTTTTGTATGTAGGGCCTTGCTTATTGTAATAGTTGCCTATTATGTGGGTCCTAGCCAAAGGATAGCTGACATGCCCCTAATAGATGACGTAGAGTGCGCGACCTTGACTGTAGTGACTATGTCCTAAGATTAATCAGATGCGGTGTGCTCTGAGCTGCAAGCAGCTGACATGCCCCAAGTAAGCGATATTACGTTAGAGACGTAAGTTGCATCAAACTCATGTGCACCTGACCAAAGGACAGCTAACATGCCCCTGGTTTAAACACTGAATGGGAACCTGCAAGGTTGTGGACAAGTAGGTAAAAGAGTTCTAAGCAAGCAAGATGATTCTTAAGAGTGACATTTATTGTTTGCAAGCAGATTGATTGTCAATAGGTGATTTCTGTTATTTGCAAGTACATTGATTGATATTGTCTAGTTTTTATTGTTGCACGCATTTATGTTGATTGATTTTGGTGATTTTTTGTTGTTGCAAGAAATTATGTTGGTTGATTCTGGTTTTTTTATTGTTTTAGTAAGTAGAAATGCTTTGATGATTAGGGGCAATTTTCACTGTTTGTTTGCCTCCAGTTATGTTGGAATGCTTTATGTTTGCTAGAAAGGGGGAGGACGCCCTTGACTCAATGGACCCTACCAGGACTCACACATTGTGGGTGGCTCTCTTTGGTGGATGATAATGTTCAGGCTTTCCATGATTAGGACTCCATGCCAAACACTTTAGGGTCTTATACCAGCTTTTTTGAGTTCCTTGATTTTTCCTTCCTTTGCTTCCTCACAAACATACAGTTTCGCTCTACCCCTAGCTTGAAGGTAATAAGCGCCTAGTCTGGGCTAGAGGCTTTTTTGTTGCAAGAGAGGGATGGCTAATCCTTTCGAATATGTGGGCTGCCCAAGCACATGCTTTGACTTCTCTCCAAGGTATGTCGTAGGAGTAAAGTTATGCTACACGTCACTTGATCTTGGGCTAACTTCTGTCTACGACTTCTTTGTTCTTTTATGCCCTTGTGCATTCTGCATTTGTTTGACTCACTCACTTAGTTGCTCTAGCATTTTATCTCCCTCTTGGAGGTGTCGAACTCTTACGGTGTTTGAATACTTTGTCCTATTTACTGTGGATGGTGGTTCCCTCACTTGCTTGTTTATTTAGGCAGTGTTGACAAAGGAGGGACGACCTTCTCCTATGCAGGTTAGCCTTCCAATTTTTCTCATTCTCCTGTGCATATCTTTGTTGTTTTCTTTGTGATTTTTTTGGAATTTTCTTTATTTTTGTTATTTTAATTTTTTTTTGATTTATTTGTTGTTTTTGTGTTTGAAAAAAAAAACATAACTAAAATAGGAAAACTGAAACAGCACTAGTCCCCATTGCTGGTTGCATGTTGCTGCTAACGTCGGCCAAGATGCTTTGTGTTGCTACTGGCCATAGAGGCTACCGGAATTGTGAGGGCTTTTGTTGATACTGTTGGATTCACTGGCTCGTGCTTCTACTGGGATCTAGGGTGTACGCACTCACTAGATCAAATCGAGATTTGGCAGGCTAGAAAAGTTGGACTGGGCCCCCCACGAGTAGAATGAGAATAGGGACGATGTATGCGAACGTCATCGGACAGAGCTGGGAAGGGATAGGATAAGACACCACACCGATGAGATCAGAAGGATCCCTCAGGGAAGAACCAGAATCGAGAAGGAGGAGAGAAAGGAAGTAGACCTCCAAGGTCTCGACATCATTGGGGCCTACAGGCTCAAGCAAGTGCTTTGCTAATGCAGGTGTAGCCTCTTTTGTGATGATGACAATGACACCAATGTCAATCAGATTTTGAATGACATCCTGGAGAGTGAGGCAGTTATAAGTTAAGTGCCCCATGACTCGATGATAATCTCATTGTTCACTCGTATCATACCACCGTGGAACTGGCTTTGGTGGCAAACGAGGGTCTGGAAGCCTTAGTAATGACACAACCTAAGGAAAAATGACACTCAGTGGCTCACCCAGCGGAGTGAAGTTGCTTTCAGTGTGGCGGTCACGCCTTTGCTTAGGTTATTGTCCATGCCGAGTCGATACAACATGATGCACTATCTCAATAGCGGTGCGTGTATGCAATGTGTGCGATGCTTGGTGTCGGTTCAAATTAAGCAAGGTCCAGTTGACTCATTGCATCGACAAACTTTATGGGAGATCCGATGCATGTAATGGCTGGCCCCTTGGAGATGCTGATGTGGGAGCCATTGTTATAGTTATGACTACGATCTTGGTTGTTGTTGCTGCTGAAGGTGGTGGCCTGCCTAGCAAATGTAGTGAGTGCGAGGAAGTTTCCACCTCGTAATGAGCTTTCCACGCGAGAGTAACCTTTATCAGTTATGCAAAACTAGTGGCTGATTGTATACTGAGCAGTGCCCCAGTTGCTGATTGTACCCCTTTGATGATGATTTTGATAGACTTCTTGTCGGAGGGGTTATCCTTGACTTAGAAGGCTAGGGCACACCAACGACCAACATACTCCTTGATTGATTCGTGAGGCTTCTACCGAGTTGCGACTAGATCCTCACGCTTAGGGATCAAGTCAAGGTTAAAGAAGTATTGATCCAGGAATGCCTTAGAAAGGTCACTTCATGTCTTAATGACGGCCATGTCGAGCGAGGTAAACCATTTAAGGGCTGGCCCCATCAAACTTTTATGGAATAAGTGGATTAGTGACCTATCATCACCCTAAAGCTAAGCGAGGTCTCCACAATATGCCTTTAGATGTGATATAAGGCAACCCTTATTGCTACATTTTTTGAATTTTGGGATATGGAAACTTGAAAGGAGTATCGCCTCTAGGAAGTTGCAGAGGTCTTGAAACCGATAGGACTAGCAGTCCCTGCCTTGCACATGATGAAGTGCCCTCTCTAGATCACCCATCTTGGCGAGGAGGGTCTTTGGGGTTGCTGTTGTAGAGACTGGTGTAGCTAGGACAGGTGTTGCGTACACCGTATGGGTTGCACATGAATGCTCCGCTAGATCTACCATCATGCCATCTAGTGTCATAGCGTGAGGGCTAGAGTACCCGTGCATGGGTGTAGAATGTAGTCGTATGCATGCTGGGGTCTGTATCTGATGCATAGTAGATGAATAGATAGCATGCAGTGCGGTGTAAAGTAGATTGCGTTGGGGCAACAACTGTTGCATTGATGAGGCTTAGGGCGACGAACTTAGTGGCTATTGTGCTCCCATCCAATCGTGGGGTTGGCTACCAGATGTTGGAGTTAAATGCTTGGCAGAGTGATATGAGAGTGCAGGAGGCTAAGATGTCACCCCCATCACCAGAGTTGTGAGAAGCTGAGGTGATGGTAAGGGCGGAAGTGTAGTGAGGTGATGTTGCAGTGCTAAAGTGGGCTCCATCAGAACCATAGGGGTCGAGAGGGAAGTGTCCGAAGTAGGGTCAAGAGAAAGGGCCATGCCCTGGAACTTCTAGGCCAAGGTCATCAAATGCTGGGCCT
This sequence comes from Posidonia australis, assembly GCA_024699735.1. Taxonomy (NCBI): domain Eukaryota; kingdom Viridiplantae; phylum Streptophyta; class Magnoliopsida; order Alismatales; family Posidoniaceae; genus Posidonia; species Posidonia australis. The sequence continues at coordinate 3,491 of JAMKQA010008937.1, read as the reverse complement.
ACATGGCGGAGGGCTCGTCGATAGACACATTGGAAAGCAACAGAATCGTGGCCAAAGAGGGCTCGATAGGAAGAGATCCTATAAGGGAAGCAGCCACAATAGAATGAATTCTTGGAGTAGGAAGGCTTGAGGAAAGAGATGTAGCCAGTAGTGTTTTCGGAACCCATGCGGTGGTCACCACGATGGACTCGGTGACAAGCGCTTGAGCAGTGAATGTCTGCCAATGCCCTAAAGTAGGTGCAGAATCTCCATGCACTCTGAAGCGGAAAGCGTGGGGGGAAGGGATAACAGTAGAAGTCAAAGCAGTAGATGGAGGGACCGAATGTGGGAGCTCCTCCACGGTGATCATGGAAATAGGCTGGCTAGTTTGCTAGGCCATGGTGGATGTGACCATGCCTGCCCGGGGATCCAACGCGGAGTCGCGCCAGAGGGAGGAAACCATAGCCATGCCAGGATGGTGAAGGCGCAATATAGGATAAAAACGAAAAGAAAAGGAGTCACCACCTAGTTTTTTGAGGGAAGATCTCGAAGACATGTTCGCAAGATAGGATGAAAACGATGGCCCAGGAGGCTCATCTGAGTCCTCCCGGTGGCTGATCGGAGATCAGAGGAGCGAGGAAGCTAAAGGAGGAGATGGGGGGAAGATCCGACGGCGTCGATTGAACCCTCGACGGCTGGAACGCGCCATTGATCCCCCTATCGGCGTTCTTCTCCGGCGATGGGGGCTTCCACTGCGGCACTTCTAGAGGCGGTGGCTTGGAGCGACGGAGATCGGGGAAGCTCCAGGGCAATACGGCAAGGCTCTGGGGAGTTGCGGGCGAGGCTGGAACGGCTTGGGGTGCTTCCCCCTTCGCAGACTCTGGCGAGACGGACTGTCGACGTCGAGGAAGGTGTCACTACAGTGAAGGCAGTCCAACGGAGATTGAATGGTCTTCGGAGGGCCGTATGGAAGCTTCCGGTGGTGGTGGTCTAGAGCTAGCGTGATCAGAGTGTCCCAGAAGATTCCACAGCAGAGGAGGTTGATTGTGGTGCAACGGCGATGCTTTTAGGTGCTAGAGGGCCTTCCCCTGAGTGGCAAGGCCCATGGGGCCTTGCTAGGACCTAGGAGGCCCGAGGCCTCGCCGGTGGTGGTGAACCCACCACCAGAGGCGGGGGAAGGCGGCAGACAGGGTGTGTGTCCGTCGAGACTCGATCCAAGGTGCTATAAAGGGACCTAACGTGGCTAAAGGAAGAAGTTACAAACTAAAAGGAGGGCTTATTTGGCTGGATGTTGCTGTTTCTCCTGGCTAGGGTCGACGATGGCAGTTTGGTTGCACCTCCGGTGGTGGTTCAGGGTTGCGGAAAATGGCCAGAGGAGGAGGTCTGGATGCGAAGTGAAATCCTAGGTTGGCTGATGGTTTCAGTGCTCGTTTTCTGGGGGCTAAAGCATGCTTGGAGAGGCAAGGCGTTGGTTTGTCGGCGGCGACCCTTTTAAACTCCGGTCTAGGCGTCTAGCCTTCCCCCGTCGTCGATCCTCCTAAATAGTGGATGGACGTTGTCTGATGCTCGAGTGAGTTGGAAAAGGGCGGCCGGAGATCACGAGAGGATCAAAATCTACTCCGGAGACCTCTGGACGTCGTTGAAGTTTGTGGGGTACCGTTGGAGATGTCGCCGGAGAATTAGGGGTCGTCGGAACTATTTTTGTGTTTTATAAAGTTTGTGATTGAGGGGAAAGTGGCTGCTGTAACCATGTCGTCGAGGGTGGCAACAAATATATGTATGCCAAAATCGACAAAGCCACGGCAAAAATGAAATAATGCAAAATACAGGAGTCGGCACCTAGTCTATTAAAATGGAAGACGAGGAAAACCATAGAACATGAAAATCATGCAAAACAATAAAAGAAAAGTCTTCGTAAACCAGAAATGCAGGTAAGGATCGCTATTACGTACGAGGAAGGTGTTAGGCACCCTCGTACGCCCGATAAATCGGTCTTCTATTGATTTCTCTTTTGCTTAGGGAATGTCGGCTTTGCAGCCTTTGTTGTACGCCCGAGGGCGATATGCCATGCCATGCTAATGCGTGTGGTGTATAAAAATATGGGTGCATGATGTGTAGGGGTGTGTTCTAATGCTCAGAAATATCGCTCGTATGCTGGGTCAAGTGTTGATGCAATAATATTGCATAATAAGATCAAAGATCTAATATCTTGAGCGATTTATCATCCTTGCTTTACTATATGCCTAATGCAATCTAAAATGTAGGAAAACTGTTGAAAACAAAGGTGTGCCTTCCTAATGCATCAAGGAAGAAAGCCAAAGGAAAATCCAAAAGCAAATCAGGTCGAGAAAGCAAGCAAAAAAACATCAAAACCTGCTGTGTGCTACTGAAAACAGGCCAATGAGCCTGTTTGGTGCGCCGGACTGGTGCTCCAGTCTGGTGTGCCCCCTATGTGCGTCTAGGTGGGCCAGGAAAACATGCTGAGGAAAAAAAAAGAAGGCCACGCAAAGCCAAAACATCAGAGGATGTATTCTGGAAAAATATGCAGTGGAATCATTCTGTAAAACTTGGAAAAAACATGTATTAAAAGTGCAAGAAATGCAAATGCAATGACCTTGTGCTCAAGGGCAGGTAGCCTCACACAGGATCTCACCTATTTAAGCTAGAATGAAGAAGTAGGGTTCAGTCTGGCCACTGGATCATGGGCTAATGTACAAGTCTCTCCACGTAGGAGTAAGGTGCAATCGACCTACCAGATTCAGCCTACAACTGAATAACAAAATGGAGAAAACGATTGGAAAACGATCTAATCAAAACTGAAAACATGCAAATGTAATCTTAAAATATCGGAGAATCAGTCATAAAAGAAACCAACTTGAAACCTTCGATAAAGCCATGCAAACAAAGATGCAATGCGAGTGTTTTGCTCTCTGACTAGTTTGGCGCGCCTGCTTGGTGCGCTGGAACGGTGCGCCTGAATGGTGCGCCCTAGAGAATTTGGATCAGACTGTAATCCAATCTAGAATCCATCCCAGCAGAGATATAGGATGATTCTTGCTAATGCAGATGGGTTCATGCCATTATTAAGAACTGAAAATATGATGAGGATGCACACGATCGAGAATCATCATGTAAATCATGTATTCAAAACCAAAATAAGTTGATGGGTTCATGTATGAAAACATGCAAAATGCCAAGGAATAAACATGATCTGGATAACGCCAACCAGAACATATGTAAATGATGATCATAAGCATATTTCTATGTGCAAGAACATATAAGTGCGTGGCAAAGTGCTATGTGCAAGGAAATGGTAAAAGAAGATAACTCATGCAGATTTTATGCTAGAAACAAAAGTATAGATTAGCATGGAGATCATTTTGCAAAGAGAGCAAACCTGTTTATCATAAAACTTCATAAAAACATGGAATAAATCAAACCATATATAAGATTTCGAGCATGCTTTATCATGTTTCTAAAGTGAAATTTAAAGGAGAAAGAAGAGGTAGAAA
>JAMKQA010008936.1:0-14220 GCA_024699735.1 Posidonia australis | reverse complement strand
TTTTGCATGATTTTTCATGTTATGGTTTTCCTTGTCTTCCATAATAGACTAGGTGGCGACTCCGTTTTATTTTGCCTTTTCGACGTGATTTTGCCGACTGATTTCGCATTCGTTTGCGGAACCTCCTCGCCGGCATGGTTACATTCATATTCTTCACAGACTGACGTGAGAGTGCAGGCATGACCACTTTGGTGATATGACTCGAAGGCTGCCTGCTGAGGGCGTAAGACTTCTACCCCTAGATGAGCTGCCAACCACACCTGTAAAATGGCACCACAACCATAGAAATGTCGACACCATCGCAGCGAGCGATCAAGGGCTCGATAAGTCTCTGCCAGGATAATAGGGGCCAGGTCAATCTGACGGGTTATTACCGCCAACGCAATTTCAGCAACCTCGATACTCACGACTGTTCGGCCATGGCTAAACACCAGCTCACCTACAACGCGGACAACAAAGCCTCTCAGCCACAACTCATCGCCCAAGGAGCTGTGTCAATCAGACACCTTGTCAAAATAAGTCAGTTGCAGCATAGGAGATTGTCCACCAGTATAGATCAGTTGACGACCACAATCACCGGTTGGCAGGCTAGTCAGCTCACTTAGCACAGAAGAATATCCATCTCGCCGCATAAATATTGTGGCCCCCAGGAACATTGGCAGAGAGCACACCCGACGGACCTCTTCCAAAGTGAGGGACAGCTCAATCGTCCTGAATCGGAATGTGTGGGTTGCAGGTTTCCAGAACCGGACTACTGCGATAGGAAGTAATGGGAGACCTCCACATTTGCAATGTCTAAGAATTTTGTGGAGATCCCCCAAGTCCGTAGCTTGTCACGATCATCACTTGTCAGTTTTCCGATCCATGCTCGAAGGACCTCTGAGCATCTCAGTGGCACGACCATCGTAGGGAAGCCCATAACTGGTGAGGGAGTTGCAGCTTTTCTGGACTCGAGTCTACAGAACATTAATAAGAGGGTACTCAGCATATCACTTTATTCCGGGCACACAATATTCTCATACAGTTCAATGCAGATGGAAAGACGTAAATTGCTGCCAACTACTGAGTCAGATGTCTATAGCTACTCTGAAACTGTACACAAGGGATTGCCAGATGCAGCCAACATGTTCATTGCTTGAGCGCACAAGGTTACCTGCCTATCATGAGTTGATGGACCCATCGCCGGATAGTTTGGGTTATCAGCCCTAATGGGGAAAGAGTCAACCCAAGGATATAAAAAACCAACAACTTGAGTCTCCTCAGGATCAAAGGTGTCTCGAGGAACGATGAATAGATGGTTGGTCCAGAGCTATAAGGAACCAACGACTCGGATCTATCTCGAATCAAAGGAGTCTCGAGGAAAGGATGGATAGATGGTGGGTCCTAGGCTATAAGGAACCAACGACTCGGATCTCCTCTGGATCAGAGGAACCTCGAGAAAACGATGGATATTTGGTCCAAGGCTATAAGGAACCAACGACTCGGATCTCCTCCGGATCAGAGGAGTCTCGAAAAAAGGATGGATGGTTGTTGCTAGGCTACAAGGAACCAACGAATCGGATCACCTCCGGATCAGAGGAGTCTCGAAAAAAGGATGGATGGTTGTTGCTAGGCTACAAGGAACCAACGAATCGGATCACCTCCGGATCAGAGGAGTCTCGAGAAAAGGATGGACGATTGGTCCTAGGCTATAAGGAAGCAACGACACAGATTTCCTCCGGAACGGAGGAGTCTCAAGAAAAGGATAGATGGTTGGTCCTACGCTATAAGGAACCAACAACTCGAATCTCCTCCGGATCAGAGGAGTCTCAAGAAAAGGATGGATAGTTGGTCCTAGGCTATAAGGAACCAATGACTCGGATCTCCTCTAGATCAGAGGAGTCTCGAGAAAAGGATGGATGGTTCGTCCTAGGCTGTAAGGAACCAACTACTCGGATCTCCACCGGATCAGAGGAGTCTCGAGAAAAGGATGGATAGTTGGTCCTAGGCTGTAAGGAACCAACGACTCGGATCTCCTCCGGATCAGTGGAGTCTCGAGAAAAGGATGGATGGTTGGTCCTAGGCAATAAGGAACCAACGACTCGGATCACTTCCGGATCAGAGGAGTCTCAAGAAAAGGATGGATAGTTGGTCCTAGGCTATAAGGAACTAACGACTCGGATCTCCTACGGATCAGAGGAGTCTCATGAAAAGGATGGATGGTTGGTCGTACGCTATAAGGAACCAATGACTCGGATCTCCTCCGGATTAGAGGAGTCTCGAGAAAAGGATGGATTGTTGGTCGTAGGCTATAAGAAACCAACGACTCGGATCTCCTCCGGATCAGAGGAGTCTCGAGAAAAGGATGGATGGTTGGTCCTAGGTTGTAAGGAACCAACGACTCGGATCTCCTCCTGATCAGAGGAGTCTCAAGAAAAGGATGGATGGTTTCTCCTAATCTGCAAGGAGCCAACAACTCGGATCTCCTCCGGATCAGAGGAGTCTCTAGAAAAGGATAGATGGTTGGTCCTAGGCTATATGGAACCAACGACTCGGATCACCTCCGGATCGGAGGAGTCTCGAGAAAAGGATGGATGGTTGGTCGGAGGTCGTAAGGAAACAACGACTCGGATCTCCTCTAAATCAGAGGAGTCTCGAGAAAAGGATGGATGGTTGGTCCGATGCAGTAAGGAACCAACGACTCGGATCACCTCCAGATCAAAGGAGTCTCGAGAAAAGGATGAATGGTTGGCCCTAAGCAGTGAGGAACCAATGACTCGGATCTCTGTCGGATCAGAGGAGTCTCGAGAAATGGATGGATGGTTGGTCCTAGCCAATAAGGAACCAAAAACTCAGATCTCCTCCGGATCAAAGGAGTCTCAAGAAAAGGATGGATGGTTGGTCCTAGGCTGTAAGGAACCAACGACTCGGATCTCCTCCAGATCAGAGGAGTCTCAAGAAAAGGATGGATAGTGGGTCCTAGGCTATAAGGAACCAACGACTCGGATAACCTCTGGATCAGAGGCATCTCGAAAAAAGGATGGATGGTTGGTCCTAGGCTGTATGGAACCAACGACTCGGATCTCCTCTGAACCAGAGGAGTCTCGAGAAAAGGATGGATGGTAGGTCCTAGGCTGTTAGGAACCAACGACTCGAATCTCCTCCGGATCAGAGGAGTCTCGAGAAAAGGAAGGATGGATTGTCCTAGGATGTAAAGAACCAACGACTCGGATCTCCTCCAGATCAGAGGAGTCTCGAGAAAAGGATAGATGGTTGGTCCTAGGCTATAAGGAACCAACGACTCGGATCTCCTACAGATCGGAGGAGTTTCGAGAAAGGGATAGATGGTTGGTCCTATGCTGTAAGGAACCAACGACTCGGATCGGAGGAGTTTCGAGAAAAGGGTAGATGGTTGGTCCTATGCTGTATGGAACCAACTACTCGGATCTCATCCAGATTAGAGGAGTCTCGAGAAAAGGATGGATGGTTGGTCCTAGGCTATAAGGAACCAACGACTCGGATCTCCTCCAGATTAGAGGAGTCTCGAGAAAAGAATAGATGGTTGGTCTTAGGCTATAAGGAACCAACGACTCGGATCTCCTCTGGATCGGAGGAGTCTCGGGATAAGGATGGATGGTTGGTCCTATGCTATAAGGAACCAACGACTCGGATCTCTTCCGGATCAGAGGAGTCCCGAGAAAAGAACGTTTGGTTGGTCCTAGGCTGTAAGGAACCAACGACTCAGATCTCCTCTAGATTAGAGGAGTCTCGAGAATTGGAAGGATGGTTGGTCCTTGCCTATATGGAACCAACGACTCGGATCACCTCTGGTTCAGAGGAATCTCAAGAAAAGGATGGATAGTTGGTCCTAGGCTATAAGGAACCAACAACTCGGATCTCCACCGGATTAGAGGAGTCTCGAGAAAAGGATGGATGGTTGGTCCTAGGTTGTATGGAACCAACGACTCGGATCTCCTCCTGATCAGTGGAGACTAGAGAAAAGGATGGATGGTTGGTCATAGGCTGTAAGGAACCAAAGACTCGGATCTCCTCCAGATCAGAGGAGTCTCAAGAAATGGATGGATGTTTGGTCCTAGACTGTAATGAACCAACGACTTAGATCTCCTCCGGATCTGGGGAGTCTCGAGAAAAGGATGGTTGGTTGGTCCAAGGCTCTAAGGAAGCAACGACTCAGATCTCCTCCGGATCTGAGGAGTCTCAAAAAGAGGATGGATGGTTGGTCCTCGGCTATAAGGAACCAACGACTCGGATCTCCTCCGGATCGGAGGAGTCTCGTGAAACGGATGGATGGTTGGTCCTCGGCTGTATGGAACCAACGACTCGGATCTCCTACAGATCGGTGGAGTCTCGAGAAATGGATGGATGGTAGGTGCTAGGCTGTATGGAACCAACGACTCAGATCTCCTCCGGATCAGAGGAGTCTCGAGAAAAGGATGGAAGGTTTATCCTAGGCTATATGGTACCAACAACTCGGATCACTTCCAGATCAGAGGAGTCTCGAGAAAAGGATGGATGGTTGGTCCTAGGCTGCAAGGAACCAATCACTCAGATCTCCTCCGGATCAGAGGAGTCTCAAGAAAAGGATGGATGGTTGGTCCTAGGCTATAAGGAACCAAAGACTCGAATCTCCTCCGGATCGGAGGAGTTTCGAGAATAGGATGGATGGTTGGTCCTAGGCTATACGGAACCAACGACTCGGATCTCCTCAGGATCAGAGGTGACTCGAGAAAAGGATGGATTGTTGGTCCTAAGCTGCAAGGAACCAACGACTCGGATCTCCTCCGGATCAGAGGTGTCCCGAGAAACAGATGGATGGTTGGTCCTAGGCTATAAGGAACCAAGGACTCGGATCTATTCCGGATCAGAGGAGTCTCGAGAAAAGAATGGATGGCTGGTCCTACGCTTTACGGTACCAACGACTCGGATTTCCACCGGATCAGAGGAGTCTCAAGAAAAGGATGGGTTGTTGGTCCTAGGCTTTATGGAACCAACGACTCGGATCTCCACCGGATCAGTGGAGTCTCGAGAAAAGGATGGATGGTTGGTCCTAGGCAATAAGGAACCAACGACTCGGATCACTTCCGGATCAGAAGAGTCTCAAGAAAAAGATGGATAGTTGGTCCTAGGCTATAAGGAACCAACGACTCGGATCTCCTACGGATAGGAGTCTCATGAAAAGGATGGATGGTTGGTCGTAGGCTATAAGGAACCAACGACTCGGATCTCCTCCGGATCAGAGGAGTCTCGAGAAAAGGATGGATTGTTGGTCATAGGCTATAAGGAACCAACGACTCGGATCTCCTCCAAATACGAGGAGTCTCGAGAAAAGTTTGGATGGTTTCTCCTAATCTGCATGGAGCCAACGACTCGGATCCCCTCTGGATCGGAGGAGTCTCTAGAAAAGGATAGATGGTTGGTCCTCGGCTATATGGAACAAACGACTCGGATCACCTCCGAATCGGAGGAGTCTCGAGAAAAGGCTGGATGGTTGGTCCGAGGTCGTAAGGAACCAACGACTCGGATCTCCTCCAGATCAGAGGAGTCTCGAGAAAAGGATGGATAGTTGGTCCAAGGCTGTAAGGAACCAACGACTCCGATCACCACCAGATCAAAGGAGTCTCGAGAAAAGGATGAATGGTTGGCCCTAAGCAGTGAGGAACCAACGACTCGGATCTCCGCTGGATCAGAGGTGTCTCGAGAAATGGATGGATGGTTGGTCCTAGCCAATAAGGAACCAACGACTCGGATCACCTCCGGATCAAAGGAGTCTCAAGAAAAGGATGGATGGTTGGTCCTAGGCTGTGAGGAACCAACAACTAGGATCTCCTCTAGATCAGAGGAGTCTCAAGAAAATGATGGATAGTGGGTCCTAGGCTATGAGGTACCAACGAATCGGATAACCTCTGGATCAGAGGCGTCTCGAGAAAAGGATGGATGGTTGGTCCTAGGCTGTATGGAACCAACGACTTGAATCTCCTCCGAACCTGAGGAGTCTTGAGAAAAGGATGGATGGTAGGTCCTAGGCTGTTAGGAACCAACGACTTGGATCTCCTCCGGATCAGAGGAATCTCGAGAAAAGGAAGGATGGATTGTCCTAGGATGTAAAGAACCAACGACACGGATCTCCTCCAGATCAGAGGAGTCTCGAGAAAAGGATAGATGGTTGGTCCTAGGCTATAAGGAACCAGCGACTCGGATCTCCTTCGGATCGGAGGAGTTTCGAGAATGGGATAGATGGTTGGTCCTATGCTGTAAGGAACCAACGACTCGGATCGGAGGAGTTTCGAGAAAAGGGTAGATGGTTGGTCCTATGCTGTAAGGAACCAACGACTCGGATCTCCTCCAGATTAGAGGAGTCTCGAGAAAAGGATGGATGGTTGGTCCTAGGCTATAAGGAACCAACGACTCGGATCTCCTCCTGATTAGAGGAGTATCGAGAAAAGGATAGATGGTTGGTCGTAGGCTGTAAGGAACCTACGACTCAGATCTCTTCTGGATCGGAGGAGTTTCAAGAAAAGGATAGATAGTTGGTCCTAGGATATATGGAACCAACGACACGGATCTCAGCCGGATCAGAGGAGTCTCGGGATAAGGATGGATGGTTGCTCCTAGGCTGTAAGGAACCAACGACTCGGATCTCCTCCGGATCAGAGGAGTCCCAAGAAAAGAACGTTTGGTTGGTCCTAGGCTGTAAGAAACCAACGACTCGGATCTCCACCGGATTAGAGGAGTCTCGAGATTTGGAAGGATGGTTCGTCCATGCCTATATGGAACCAACGACTCGGATCTCCTCTGGTTCGAAGGAGTATCAAGAAATGGATGGATAGTTGTTCCTAAGCTATAAGGAACCAACGACTCGGATATCCACTGGATCAGAGGAGTCTCGAGAAAAGGATGGATCGTTGGTCCTAGGCTGTATGGAACCAACGACTCGGATCTCCACCGGATCAGTGGAGACTCGAGAAAAGGATGGATGGTTGGTCCTAGGCAGTTAGGAACCAACGACTCGGATCTCCACCAGATCATAGGAGTCTCGAGAAAAGGATGGATGGTTGGTCCTAGGCTGTAATGAACCAACGACTCAGATCTCCTCCGCATTAGGGGAGTCTTGTGAAAAGGATGGCTGGTTGGTCCTTGGATCTAAGGAAGCAACGACTCGGATCTCCTCCGGATCAGAGGAGTCTCAAGGAGAGGATGGATGGTTGGTCCTCGGCAATATGGAACCAACGACTCGGATCTCCTCCGGATCGGAGGAGTCTCGTGAAAAGGATGGATTGTTGGTCCTTGGCTGTATGGAACCAACGACTCGGATCTCCTCTAGATCGATGGAGTCTCGAGAAATGGATGGATGGTAGGTGCTAGGCTGTATGGATCCAATGACTCAGATCTCCTCCGGATCAAAGGAGTCTCGAGAAAAGGATGGATGGTTGGTCCTAGGCTATATGGTACCAACAACTCGGATCACTTCCGGATCGGAGGAGTCTCGAGAAAAGGATGGATGGTTGGTCCTAGGCTGCAAGGAACCAACGACTCGGATCTCCTCCGGATCGGAGGAGTCTCGAGAAAAGGATGGATGGTTTGTCCTAGGCTATAAGGAACCAAGGACTCGGATCTACTCTGGATCGGAGGAGTCTCGAGAAATGATTGGAAGGTTGGTCCTACGCTATACGGAACCAACGACTCAGATCTCCACCGGATCAGAGGAGTCTCGAGAAAAGGATGGATGGTTGGTCCTAGGCTGTAAGGAACCAACGACTTGGATATCCTCCGGATCAGTGGAGTCTCGAGAAAAGGATGGATGGTTGGTACTAGGCTATACAGAACAACGACTTGGATCTCCTCCGGTTCAGAGGAGTCTCGAGAAAAGAACGGATGATTGGTCCAAGGCTGTAAGTAACCAATGACTCAGATCTCTTCCGGATCAGAGGAGTCTCGAGAATAGGAAGGATGGTCTGTCCTAGGCTATACGGAACCAACGACTCGGATCTCCTCAGGATCAGAGGTGACTCGAGAAAAGGATGGATGGTTGGTCCAAGGCTACATGGAACCAACGACTCGGATCTCCTCCGGATCAGAGGAGTCTCGAGAAAAGGACGGATGGTTGGTCCTAGGGTATAAGGAACCAAGGACTCGGATCGATTCCGGATCAGAGGAGTCTCGAGAAAAGAATGGATGGTTGGTCCTACGCTATACGGAACCAACGACTCGGATCTCCACCGGATCAGAGGAGTCTCGAGAAAATGATGGGTTGTTGGTCCTAGGCTGTAGGGAACCAACGACTCTGATCTCCTCTGGATCAGTAGAGTCTCGAGAAAAGGATGGATGGTTGGTCCTAGGCAATAAGGAACCAACGACTCGGATCACTTCCGGATCAGAAGAGTCTCAAGAATAAGATGGATAGTTGGTCCTAGGTTATAAGGAACCAACGACCCGGATCTCCTACGGATCAGAGGAGACTCATGAAAAGGATGGATGGTTGGTCGTAGGCTATAAGGAACCAATGACTCGGATCTCCTCCGGATCAGAGGAGTCTCGAGAAAAGGATGGATTGTTGGTCATAGGCTATAAGGAACCAACGACTCGGATCTCCTCCGGATCAGAGGAGTCTCGAGAAAAGGATGGATGGTTGGTCCTTGGATGTATGGAACCAACGACTCGGATCTCCTCCTGATCAGAGGTGTCTTGAGAAAAGGATGGATGGTTTCTCCTAATCTGCATGGAGCCAAGGACTCCGATCTCCTCTGGATCGGAGGAGTCTCTAGAAAAGGATAGATGGTTGGTCCTAGGCTATATGGAACCAACGACTCGGATCACCTCCGGATCGAAGGTGTCTCGAGAAAAGGCTGGATGGTTGGTCCGAGGTCGTAAGGAACCAACGACTCGGATCTCCTCCAGATCAGAGGAGTCTCGAGAAAAGGATGGATGGTTGGTCCTAGGCTGTAAGGAACCAACGACTCGGATCACCTCCAGATCAAAGGTGTCTCGAGAAAAGGATGAATGGCTGACCCTAAGCAGTGAGGAACCAACCACTCGGATCTCCGTCGGATCAGAGGTGTCTCGAGAAATGGATGGATGGTTGGTCCTAGCCAATAAGGAACCAACGACTCGGACCTCCTCCGGATCAAAGGAGTCTCAAGAAAAGGATGGATGGTTGGTCCTAGGCTGTGAGCAACTAACGACTCGGATCTCCTCCAGATCAGAGGAGTCTCAAGAAAAGGATGGATAGTGGGTCCTAGGCTATAAGGAACCAACGACTCGGATAACCTCTGGATCAGAGGCGTCTCGAGAACAGGATGGATGGTTCGTCCAAGGCTGTATGGAACCAACGACTCGGATCTCCTCCGAACCAGAGGAGTCTCGAGAAAAGGATGGATGGTAGGTCCTAGGCTGTTAGGAACCAACGACTCGGATCTCCTCTGGATCAGAGGAATCTCGAGAAAAAGGATGGATGGATTGTCCTAGGATGTAAAGAACCAACGACTCGGATCTCCTCCAGATCAGAGGAGTCTCGAGAAAAGGATAGATGGTTGGTCCTAGGCTATAAGGAACCAGCGACTCCGATCTCCTACGGATCGGAGGATTTTCGAGAAAGGGATAGATGGTTGGTCCTATGCTGTAGGGAACCAACGACTCAGATCGGAGGAATTTCGAGAAAAGGTAGATGGTTGGTCCTATGCTGTAAGGAACCAACGACTCGGATCTCCTCCAGATTAGAGGAGTCTCGAGAAAAGGATGGATGGTTGGTCCTAGGCTATAAGGAACCAACAACTCGGCTCTCCTCCTGATTAGATGAGTCTCGAGAAAAGGATAGATGGTTGGTCCTAGGCTGTAAGGAACCAACGACTCGGATCTCCTCCGGATCGGAGGAGTTTCGAGAAAAGAATAGATGGTTGGTCCTAGGCTATACGGAACCAACGACACGGATCTCCTCCGGATCAGAGGTGTCTCGGGATAAGGATGGATGGTTGGTCTTAGGCTGTAAGGAACCAACGACTTGGATCTCCTCCGGATCAGATGAGTCCCAAGAAAAGAACGTTTGGTTAGTCCTAGGCTGTAAGAAACCAACGACTCGGATCTCCACAGGAATTGAGGAGTCTCAAGAATTGGAAGGATGGTTGGTCCTTGCCTATATGGAACCAACGACTCGGATCTCCTCTGGTTCTAAGGAGTCTCAAGAAAAGGATGGATAGTTGGTCCTAGGCTTTAAGGAACCAACGACACGGATCTCCACCGAATCAGAGGAGTCTCGAGAAAAGGATGGATGGTTGGTCCTAGGCTGTAAGGAACCAACGACTCAGATCTCCTACGGATCAGGGGAGTCTCGAGAAAAGGTGGTTGGTTGGTCCTTGGCTCTAAGGAAGCAACGACTCGGATCTCCTCCAGATCAAAGGAGTCTCAAGAAGAGGATGGATGGTTGGTCCTCGGCAATATGGAACCAACGACTCAGATCTCCTCCCGATCAGAGGAGTCTCGTGAAAAGGATGGATGGTTGGTCCTAGGCTATATGGAACCAACGACTCGGATCTCCTCCAGATCGGTGGAGTCTCGAGAAATGGATGGATGGTAGGTGCTAGGCTGTATGGAACCAACGACTCAGATCTCCTTCGGATCAAAGGAGTCTCGAGAAAAGGATGGATGGTTTGTCCTAGGCTATATGTTACCAACAACTCGGATCACTTCCGGATCGGAGGAGTCTCGAGAAAAGGATGGATGGTTGGTCCTAGGCTGCAAGGAACTAACGACTCGGATCTCCTCCGGATCGGAGGTGTCTCGAGAAAAGGATGGATGGTTGGTCCTAAGCTATAAGGAACCAAGGACTCGGATCTAATCTGGATCGGAGGAGTCTCGAGAAAAGAATGGCTGGTTGGTCCTACGCTATACGGAACCAACGACTCAGATCTCCACCAGATCAGAGGAGTCTTGAGAAAAGGATGGATGGTTGGTCCTAGGCTGTAAGGAACCAACGACTCAGATCTCCTCCGGATCAGTGGAGTCTCGAGAAAAGGATGGATGGTTGGTACTAGGCTATATGGAACCAACGACTTGGATCTCCTCCAGTTCAGAGGAGTCTTGAGAAAAGGACGGATGATTGGTCCAAGGCTGTAAGTAACCAATGACTCATATCTCCTCCGGATCAGAGGAGTCTTGAGAAAAGGATGGGTGGTAGGTCCTAGGCTATATGGAACCAATGTCTCGGATCTCCTCCGGATCAGAGGAGTCACGAGAAAAGGATGGATGGTTGGTCCAAGGCTGTAAGGAACCAACGACTCAGATCTCCTCCAGATCTCCTATGGATCGGATGAGTCTTGAGAAAATGATAGATGGTTGGTCCTAGGCAATATGGAACAAACGACGCGGATCTCCTCCGGATCAAGGAGTCTCAAGAAACGAATGGATGTTTGGTCCAAGGCTGTAAGGAACCAACGACTCGGATCTCCTCCGGATCGGATGAGTCTTGAGAAAAGGATAGATGGTTGGTCCTAGGCAATATGGAACAAACGACGCGGATCTCCTCCAGATCAAGGAGTCTCGAGAAAAGGATGGATGTTTGGTCCTAGGCTGTAAGGAACCAATGACTCGGATCTCCTCCAAATCGGAGGAGTCTCGAGAAATGGATGGATGGTTGGTCCTTGGCTATAAGGAACCAACGACTCGGATCTCCTCTGGATCAGAGGAGTCTCGAGAAAAGGATGGATGGTTGGTCCAAGGCTGTAAGGAACCAACGACTCGGATCTCCTCCGGATCATAGGAGTCTTGAGAAATGGATTGATGGTTGGTCCTAGATTGTATGGAACCAACGACACGGATCTCCTCCGTATCAGTGGAGTCTCGAGAACTGGATGGATTTTTGGTCCTAGGCTGTATGGAACCAGCGATCGGATCTCCTACGGATCGGAGGAGTTTTGTGAAAAGGATAGATGGTTGGTCCTATGCTGTAAGGAACCAATGACTCGGATCGAAGGAGTTTCGAGAAAAGGGTAGATGGTTGGTCCTATGCTGTAAGGAACCAACGACTCGGATCTCCTCCAGATTAGAGGAGTCTCGAGAAAAGGATGGATGGTTGGTCCTAGGCTATAAGGAACCAACGACTCAGATCTCCTCTTGATTATAGGAGTCTCGAGAAAAGGATAGATGGTTGGTCCTAGGCTATAAGGAAATAACGACTTGGATCTCCTTCGGATCGGAGGAGTTTCGAGAAAAGGATAGATGGTTGGTCCTAGGCTATACGGAACCAACGACATGGATTACCTCTGGACCAGAGGTGTCTCAGGATAAGGAAGGATGGTTGGTCCTAGGCTGTAAGGAACCAACGACTCGGATCTCCTCTGGATCGGAGGAGTTTCGAGAAAAGGATAGATGGTTGGTCCTAGGCTATACGGAACCAATGACACGGATTACCTCCAGATCAGAGGTGTCTCAGGATAAGGAAGGATGGTTGGTGCTAGGCTGTAAGGAACCAATGACTCGGATCTCCTCCGGATCAAAGGAGTCCCGAGAAAAGAACGTTTGGTTGGTCCTAGGCTGTATGGAACCAATGACTTGGATCTCCTCCGGATTAGAGGAGTCTCGAGAATTGGAAGGATGGTTGGTCCTTGCCTATAAGGAACCAATGACTCGGATCTCCTCTGGTTCAGAGGAGTCTCCAGAAAAGGATGGATAGTTGGTCCTAGGCTATAAGGAACCAACGACTCTGATCTCCACCGGATCAGAGGAGTCTCGAGAAAAGGATGGATGGTTGGTCCTAGGCTGTATGGAACCAACGACTCGGATCTCCTCTGGATCAGTGGAGACTCGAGAAAAGGATGGATGGTTGGTCCTAGGCTGTAAGGAACCAACGACTCGGATCTCCTCCATATCAGAGGATTCTCGAGAAAAGGATGGATGGTTGGTCCTAGGCTGTACTGAACCAATGACTCAGATCTACTCCGTATCAGGGGAGTCTCGAGAAAAGGACGGTTGGTTGGTCCTAGGCTCTAAGGAAGCAACGACTCGGATCTCCTCCGGATCAGTGGATTCTCAAGAAGAGGATGGATGGTTGGTCCTCGGCTATAAGGAACCAACGACTTAGATCTCCTCCGGATTGGAGGAGTCTCGTGAAAAGGATGGATGGTTGGTCCTAGACTGTATGGAACCAACGACTCGGATCTCCACCAGATCGGTGGAGTCTCGAGAAATGGATGGATGGTAGGTGCTAGGCTGTAAGGAACCAACGACTCAGATCTCCTCCGAATCAGAGGAGTCTCGAGAAATGGATGGATGGTTGGTCCTAGGCTATATGGTACTGTAACCATGCCGGCGAGGAGATTCCGCAAATGAATGTGAAATCGGACGACAAAATCACGTCGAAAAACACAAAACAAATGGAGTCGCCACCTAATCTATTATGGAAGACAAGGAAAACCAAATACATGAAAAATCATGCAAAAACACAAAAGAAAAAGGACAAGTCTACGAAATAAAACCAGAATGCGGGTAAGGATCCCTGTTACGCACGAGGAAGGTGTTAGGCACCCTCGCACGCCCGACAAAATCTATCTTCCTTGATTTCACCCATGAAATGTTGGCTTTTTAGCCGCTTGCAATACGCCCAAGGGCGATATGCCATGCCATTCTAGTGCCTTATGCTAATAGGTGCATGATGTGTGGGGTGTGTCCTATGCTCAAGATTATCACTCTTTATCCCGGGTCAATCGCATATTGCAAGTATATTGCATAAATGTAATCCGGGTTACATCATTCTGAGTGATTATTCATCATCGCTCTATATGCAATTGCAAATGTAAATAAAGCGATAAAACAGCGAAAAACGATGCAAAGTGCCTTCCTAGTAAATCCAAGGGAAAAAACCAGGGAAAATGCGAAAGTAAACGAATCGAGGAAACATGACAAAATCAAAACATGCTGCATGCATAAAACAAGGATAATGCGCTGGTTTGATGCAAGGGTCAAAACAAGGCAAGATGCAATGCCAAAGTTGAAAAGATGCATTCAGGAAAACATGAAACCTCAGTAAATGCATTCGGGAAAGCTTGTAAAAACAAATCATGCATATGCTTCAAAATATGATTTTAATGCAAGTGTTGGCGAACCCTGTGTTCAAGGGCTGAAAGCCTCACACAGAGTCACACCTAATGCAACTACGATGAAAAAAACCAGATCATCCAAGCCTCTGGATTATGGGCTGGAGCACAAGCTTTCCGAGTAGGATAAAGCGTGCAA
>JAMKQA010008935.1:0-10773 GCA_024699735.1 Posidonia australis | reverse complement strand
GCGTATAGCAAGAGGCTGAAAAGCCAACATTTCATTGGAGAAATCATAGAAGACAGATTTTATCGGGCGTACGAGGGTGCCTAACACCTTCCTCGTACGTAACAGGGATCCTTACCCACATTTTTTTGGTTTTCGTAGACCTGTCCTTATTGTTTTACATGATTTTTCATGTTATTTGGTTTTCCTCGTCTTCCATAATAGACTAGGTGGCGACTCCTGCATTTTTGCATTTTATTTTATCTTTTCGACGTGATTTTGCTGACCATTTCGCATCACTTTGCGAATCTCCTCGCCGGCATGGTTACAGATACCCTAACCTAAGATCAATCTTCGAGAACACCGATGCAGACTGCAACTGGTCGAACAGGTCATCAATGCGGGGCAAGGGATACTTGTTCTTCTCCGTGATCTGGTTCAGCATCCGATAATCTATACACAATCGGAGCGAACCATCCTTCTTGTGGACAAACAAGACAGGCACTCCCTACGGATACACACTTGGCCTGATAAACCCCTTGTCCAGCAACTCCTGCAACTAAGTCTTGAGCTCTCGCAATTCTGCTGGTGCCATGCGATAAGAAGGCTTCGACACAGCACCAAAACCAGGTTTCAGATCTATCGAGAACTCTGCTTCTCCTGTGAGGTGGCATACCAGGCAAATTGTCAGGGAAAACGTCGGGATATTCACACACCACAGAGATGTTGTGAACACCCAACTCAGGAGAAGTGGAGGTAACTACACTGGCTAGATACTCCACGCAACCCCTAACCAAAGACTTATAAGCCATAGCTGAAATGACAAGCTTAGGCTCACCCTGACACCCACCTTGCACAAAGAAAGACTCATCCTCAGGAGACCCAAAATGAACTCTCCTCCGAGCACAGTCGATCAAAGCAGACTGTTGCGCCAACCAATCCATGTCGTGAATCACATCGTACTCCTGCACGTCCGTCACGATCAGGCTGGCATCGAACTCTCTGCCATTCAACGTCAAGTCGACAGACCGCAAATACCTCCATGCCAAATTGTGCAGCCCCAGCGGCATCACCACGCTGAGATGAAAGGTCATTCTAGCTGGTCTCTCTCTCAACTCCACCGCGAAAGACTCAGAGATAAAGGAGAAAGAACACCCAAAGTCAAACAGCACTTTGGCCATCCGGCTAGCCACAATAAAAGAACCTAATGGCCAAGTAAAACAACACCACACATCCATTCAATCAGGCAGATGTCCAGATTACAAGGAGATTACAACATATCTCAGAGGGTTACAGAACCAACTATTCATCCTTACCCTCAACAACATCTCCCGAAGACCCAACGCTTGGAACTGCAATGGTGAACACCTGTCTCCTAGCCGGCTGCTGTGGTGCGCTTCCTGCCTTCTTAGGCAGTTCCAAACAAGATCTCTGAACGTGTCCCGCCTTCCCACAATTATAGCACACCACAGGAGATGAGGTCCGCCTAGGTTGAGGACAATATGCAGCGATGTAGCCCACCTGACCACAGTTGAAGCACTGGTTCCCACTGGGAGTACTAGACCCTGTCTGACTAAGGCCAGCTCTGCTACTTCCAGCAAAACTCCGCCAGCCCACAGAGGAAACACTGGACCTCGCCTTCTGCTTCTTCTCAGGGCTACACAAACTACCAGCACTTGGAGGACCGAAGAAGGAGAATCGGGAGGTAAAAGATGACTTATCCTTCCCTTTGGGACTACTCTGCAGGAACTTCTGATGCTCCGCCTCGAAGCGGTAAGCCATCCCAACCATGTCCTCCACAGTGTGGCACCTACATCCCATCAGCTTCACACATAGCCCTGGGTTCAAGCCGTCCAGAAACCTCTGCGCCCGCTCCTCCTCAGACTCATAGGCAGGAGCAAAGCGTTCCAGTCGGGCGAACTCAATCTCATACTCGAGCACTGACATCGTGCCCTGCTCTAGACTCCGGAAATCTCGACGAAGTTGCTCCTTCACATGAGCAGGAAAAGACTTGTCATAGAAGGCTTCCTTGAAATCCTTCCACTGGATGCTAACAGTGACTGAGTCCGGGAACTTCAGCCGCCTCACAGACTTCCACCACCTATTTGCCTCACCATCCAGTAGGTAGGTCGCCAGCCACACCCAATGCTCCTCTAGGCACGCCATGCTTTCCAGCACCTTCACCACCTTCTCCAACCAGGCCTCGCTCTCCTTAGCACTGACCTTGCCTTTGAACGACGGCGGACGAAGCTTCATGAACTGGTTCAGCCACGGGTCACCCAACGGTTCACTAGCACTACTCTTGCTGAACGCGTGGGAAATCCTATGTGTCAAGCTCTTCAATTCCGCACGAACTGCCTTCCATCCGCCTATGTCCTCTCACGACTCGGTCTCCACGACAAGGGCCTTGCCCTTACGACCACGAGGAGGCATCCGGCTAGAGAAAGGCAAAGTACCAGCACCATAAACAAAGCAACAACAAAAAACCATGGCGAAAATCTGGTGCAGATCCTACCATGCATACAAAACCTATAGAGTCTCTAGACCGGACACTTTAGGTGTAGTTCAACCTAGTGAACTTGGAGCTCTGATACGAGATCTGTCACGCCCCAAATTTTCCACAATAATTTAAACAAATTGAATTACAGGAATGTAGACACCCCGATGTTGAGGTGACTCATTGATAAGACTCCAGTTGTAGCTTTGGATATGGCTGATCCTTGAACCAATCCCTAAACCCATAGCAAGCCTACAACCCAATCTAAAAACCAGACCAATAGGGGAGAGCACCAACCTAGCACACCTATCTAGCACACCAAACTAGAGCACCAACCTAGCACACTAACCTAACGCACTTCCCTAGCACACATAGGTGGCGCACTTAGCCGGCGCACATCCCTGGCACACAACGCTGCGCATGCTGCGACCGCTGGCTTTCCACCTTCCTTGGCTGTTACCTCCAGCAGCGAATATGCTTTGGAATCTACCAGGCTCTTCATCTGCGAGGCTCTCCTCATTCCATGAGTTAGCTTTGAGGAGATCCCTATAAATAGAGGTCCATAGGCAACCATGAGGGCACCACTTTCCTAGAGACGAAAATCCTGAGAGCTGAGAATCCTGAGTAGAAACCTTGCAGCCAGCCACTTTCTGCTCTAAAGCCTGACCTCTGCACGAGTCTCTCCACCAGTCCAGCAGCTTATTTTCATTCCCTGGAGCACCCTCTTGCGTCATAGAGCCTTCCAAAGCAACGAGGATCTTCTCATCTCTGATATTGCAAGAAGGAACACTTCGTGAGGTAGGCTTTCTACCTCCTCTTCATTTTTTAAATATCATTTCAGAACTTGACAAAACATGCTTAAAACATTATGTATGATCTATTTTGTTCCATGTTTATGAAGTTTTCATGATAACATTATGCCAATAATCTCCATGCTAATCTATGTTCACATTGCTAGCATGAAATCTACATGAACTATAGTTTCCTTGCATATAATATTTTGCCATGCACCATGTATGCCCTTGCACGTAGAAGCATGCGCATTTGATCGTCATTTACTCATGTTTTGATTCGTTTTATCCAGATCATGCTTGTTCTTAAGTATTTCACACGGATTCATGCATGAACCCATCAACTTGCTTTGGTTTCAAATGCTTTGTTTTCATGATGATCCTTGACCCTATGCACTCGCAGCATGTTTTCCAGTTTTTATCATGGCATAATCCTTTTAGCACTTGCATGAATCCTCCTTGTATCTCAGATGGGTGGGTTCTGGATCAGGTCACAGTCTGATCGAGACTCCCTGGGGCGCACCTCCCAGTCGCACCCACCCCGCGCACCAGTCTGGCGCACACAACAGGCGCACCAGACTGGCCAAAGATCAGAGCACTTGCATTTAGCCCCGTACCTGCATGGCTTTATCGCAGAGTTTTGAGCTTATTTCTTTCTGATTGATTCTCTGGTTTGCTAAGATGCCACCTGCATGTTTTTAGCTTTTGATCAGACTGTTTTCCATTTATTTTCTCTGTTTTATTATTCAGTTCCAGGCATAATCTGGTAGACTGATTGTACTTTACTCCCTTGTGAGAATCATGTGTATCAGTCCATGATCCAGAGGCTTGGCTGAATCATTGCTTTCTTCATCTAGTTCAAATAGATGAGATGTGAGGCTTCTAGCCCTTAAGCTCAAGGTCGTTGCATTGCATTTGCATTTTTTTTACTCTTTCAAGGCTTGTTTTCCGAGTTTCTCCAGAATGATTCTACTGCATGCTTTTCCAGAGTACACCCTCTGATGTTTTGCTTTGCCTGGCTTCCTGTTTTTGCCTCTGCATACATTACTGGCCCACCTAGACGCACATAGGTGGCGCTCCAGACTGACGCACTAGTCTGGCGCACCAAACAGGCGCAGTGGCCTGTTTTCAGTAGCACACAGCATGTTTTTCATATGTTTTGCTTGCTTTCTTGACCCGATTTTCTTCTGGGTTTTCCTTTGGCTTTCTTCCTTGATGCATTAGGAAGGCACACCTTTGTTTCCAGCAGTTTTCCTGCATCTTAGCTTGCATTTAGGCATATAGTAAGCAAGGATGATAAATTGCTCAAGATTTTAGATCTCTGATCTTATTATGCAATATTCTTGCATCAACTCTTGGCCCGGCACACGAGCGATATTTCTGAGCATTAGGACACACCCCTACACACCATGCACCTAGACTTTAGACATCACGCATTTGCATAGCATGGCATATTGCCCTCAAGCGTACAGCAAAAGGCCGAAAAGCAGACATTCATTTGCAAAAGAGAAATCATTAGAAGACCGATTTATCGGGCGTGCGAGGGTGCCTAACACCTTCCTCGTACGTAACAGGGATCCTTACCTGCATTTCTGGTTTGCGCAACCCCTCTTTATTTGTTTGCATGATTTTTCATGTATTTATGATTTTCCTTGTCTTCCATAATAGACTAGGTGGCAACTCCAGCATTCTTGCATTTTTCTCCTTTTCTTTTTGCCGTGGCTTTGCCGCTTTTGGCTCACGTATCACCTATTTGTGGCCACCCCCGTCGGCATGGTTACAGGCAAAATTAAAGCTAAACAGTAAATATCAAACTACCAGGAACCTGTGTGTGCGGCAAGGGGACTTCGATTTATATGCACTACACTAAACCAATGTCATGTCTACACCTGCAAACCAAAACCACAAGGAAAACGCATGGGTGACCAAAGTCACCTAGTATGCACCCCACGAAAATGGTAGAAAACAAAACCATAATCTATTTCCCTTTTAAATTCATTTCGTAAACCATTTTCTCAAAACCTCATAAATCAGGCCCACACCGGCCAAAACCACAAAACAGGGCTCTACTAGCCCAAAGCCACAAGTAAAGGCCCTCAATGGCCAAAACCACACACAGTGAGTTGGGAAGCCCGGCGCCAGGCAACCTAACTCTGGCCACACGCAGTCCACTGAGGTGCGACCCCAACGTTCTGCACTGTCACGATGACAGCCACCCTGTGTAGGAGCGTTCACCGTCCCGCGATTCCCCTTCCTCAAGAGAACCCTCAAAAGCCAACCCCTCCCTGGGAAGGCTGTCCTGTCTCTCAGGACGCTACTAGCTACGAGGCACATGTCCCACCCGCACTGACCACCATAGGGTAAGCCTCCTCACGGCGTCCTCCACACACGGTGCTCAGGAGGGAGTGTCATACCTCCACACGTGACAACACCCGAGCCTTAGTGCTCACGGCGACAGCAGAAGTATCATACCTCCCCGTCATGCCACAAGACACCTCAACCCGCTGACCACAACCCTAGCCTTGAGACAACAGTCAAGGAGTCTCATGCCTCCAGGACCCGATGCCCCTCAGCCTCAGGTATCTCGGCCCCCGACCTTAACCAGGGTGCCACGCCCGACCACCCGAGAATGTCGTCACATTCCTTGGACCCGACGACACGATCCCGCACTGTCTCGGTCCACACACAGAAAACCAGGAAAAACACTTTCCAAAATAGGCCAACTATTTCCTTGAAATCCATTTTCCAAACAATTTTCAT
Source organism: Posidonia australis (assembly GCA_024699735.1). Taxonomy (NCBI): domain Eukaryota; kingdom Viridiplantae; phylum Streptophyta; class Magnoliopsida; order Alismatales; family Posidoniaceae; genus Posidonia; species Posidonia australis. The sequence goes on along the minus strand of JAMKQA010008935.1, from coordinate 4,749 downwards.
ATCTTTGAAAATTCTTCCAAAACTTCGGCAGAACAACGCATTAGGTGTCCCAAGAGACCACCATTGATGGCCCACAATCCCATCTTACAGGGACAAAACACGGCAGTCTAGAAAGCCCTCAGAAAACACATTTTATAAACTCATTTGGGCCCATATTCGGCATGCCGAAAACCCCTGGTTCAGTAGGCCGATTTGGATCGGTCAACCGAATCAGGTCAACGGTCAACACTCAGGCCAAATTTGGTATACCATTCAAAATTGGACGACCGTATTTAGACCAAAGACCTAAACTGACAGAAAAAACGGTATGTCGAACGGAATCGGTATACCGAAATCCACTAGATCGGTATGCCGTTTCCATTTCGGTATGCCGAATTCTGCGAAACCAAAAAATGGCCCAGACCCTACCGTCCGAAATCGCCCTAACTGGGACCTCCAATCGGACCATCTAAACAAACACCAAAAATTTTGCATAAAACATTTGGTGTAGACCCTCGAGTCTACTCCAAAACTCAATAAACAAAACTAAAATCCATTCACCATGCATCAAGATATAAAATCAGAAAGACAAAAGGGTCAAAACGACCCAAAACGCACCAACCATCATAAATGCCAATAAATTCGCCATAAATTCTCAATAAATTACAATAAATTCTAGGAAAGTAAATTTACCTAGATTCCATGCAATCCTAGCATTTTCTACCAATTTCATGCTCTCTATTACATAGGGTGGAGATGCGTACTTGAGAATGCGCTCCGGCGATTCTCCCCCAGACTCTGGCGACCACGGGAGCACACCACCCCGAGCCCTCTGCTTCGCTCCCTCGATCTCTCTCTCGGCGCACGCGAAGGAAGAATAGGGGAAATAGAGGAGGTCTGGTGGAAGGAGAAGGGGAAAGGAGAAGGAAGAGTAGGGAGGAAGAGAAAGAAGGTGGGGGAGGAGGAGGGATGCACCGCCGAGGAGGAAGAAAAAGGAAGAAGAAGGAAGGAGAAGACGGCGATGGCGACGGAGGAGAGTGGTGCGGCTTATAAAGCCTGCGCCCGCAGTAGCTGAGAACGTGCTCACCTGCGCATCTCAGCCACCGGCACACCGCACGAGCAACCAACCACTCCGCCCAACCACCAGCCACAACCAACAACCCACAAATGCGGGCCCCACGAGGACCCCACACTGACCCACACCCGGGCCCCACATGCACGGTGCCACAATGCACAGTGCCAAACCACGCACAGGGACATGCAAGTAGAAGCTCGCCCACGAGGCCCAAGCCCAAAAGCACAGAACCGCACAACGGGCCTCAGAACAGTAACACCCGTCTAGGAATAAAATTCATAAAATGTAAATAATTACAAAATGAATTTTATGGGTGTTACACTCTGATACCAATTGTTGGATCAAGTGGCTTCTCTAAAGGGGGTGAATAGAGAATTTTAAATTTTTTTTTTTTTAGTATTTACTATCCCAATTTTAGGTATAGGTTAACCTAAATGAACCATAATGACAAGTTTACAAGCAACTGATAATAAGTATACAAATTTGAGGGCTAAGGATAATACATGCACATGAAGGGGATGAGAGAAATCGAATACACAAGCTATTTATAGTAGTTCGGCCAAAACCCCGGCCTAGTCCACTCCTCAAGACCCTCTTGAGATGTTTCCCGTTATACTTAAAACAATAAAATGCTTACTTGTGTTGGATGTCCCACCAACCCAATCCTTGCTCCTTCCACTTCTCGTTCCCCAAGAAGCTAAAGCCTCCCCTTGTAGCTTAACAACTTGTGACTTCCCTTTCACAATGCGCTTTTACAAATGAATTTACAATATCACTCATGAAGAGAATGTAGGACAAAGTTTTAGCACGGAAATAGAGAGATACAAGTATATGAATGTTGTGTCTCTATCAAGGCACGTAGAGGTCCTATTTATAGCCAACGGACCATCGAAAAATGTGTCTAACGACTAGAAAAAGGTCATAAACGGCTAGTTTCTCGGTATGCCGATTTGACCTCCGAAATGCCATTCTTCTCTTCAAGCAGCAACTCTCGGGTAATTCGGTATGCGGAATTATCCTGAAATAGTATACCGTTTTAGCCCGGTATGCCGTTTCATCTTCAGCTTTATCTCCACAGTCTTTTTTGGAGTTCCGTTTCTTGTGCCGATTTTTCCTGCTTTGGTATATCGTTTTTCTCCGGTATACCGTTTCTTGATTCTTCCTATTTAACTTCGGAGTATCGTTTTGTATACCGAATTTTCCTGTATCGGTATACCAATTTTCCTTTGGTATGTCAATTTTGATACTTCATATATTTTACAACCAATTTGCCAAGTACGACTTTACATATTCTTTTGCAACATATTATAAGGTTTGCATGACATATGCATATACATTTCTCAACCAATTTGTCAAGTTTAACTTTACAACATATCATAAAGTTTGCATTACTCAAGTATTTTCTTCAACCTTTTCTTTCATGAGAATTTACAAAAATTCATTAGTCAAGTGTAATCATCAAAACACAATATATTTCTAACACCGTCGACTTAGATGAAGTTGCTGAAGCCACCGGCAATAAGGGACCAAAAGCTTTAGCCACCAACTTTATAAAGTCTAGTTTGAAATAACACTATGGAAGCGTCGACAACGAGATCCACACCAGTGCAATGTCACTTTCCATACCCGAACAGAACCAAGGAGACCATCGGAAAACCTTGAACGTCTGCCCCCTCATTATCCACCTCTCTCGTGTGTAAAGTTATATGAAATCAGCCCCCGTGTTGAAATTCAGTAGAACGTGCTGACAATCAATGACTAAGATACTTGCACCACCATGAACACCCCAATTTGTAAGACCCCGTTGTATCTCTGCATTGGGAAGATGTTGAACATAAAACTTGAAAATCAGAGCCTTCTTGTAAGGGGCCGAAATCCTAGCAATCTCTACATTGGATAGAATAACCATAGGGCATTAACTGAAGTTCACAAAATGGAAGATCATCCTCGCCCTGATGACCTCCAACAACTACTGCAAAAGATTTCCCTCCTAACTGCAACCCGGTTGTCCAACTAGAGAGCCCATCGAACCTCCAAACCAGTAACCATAGGAATCTACCAAAGAGGTGGCGCCCAACCCACAAGATGAACCCACAACAAGAAATAAACCAAAAATACAAGAAATGGATGATTAACCTTCCTTAGGAACCAGACACCTCTCAAGAGCCTCCAGTGACACCCAAGAACCTGAGAAAACAAAAACTACACTAGCAAACCTTACTTGAAGGAAAAAGAAACCCAAGTGAAGACGGGGAAACCTCCCATGTCCCCCTAGGACCCATTGCCAGAGCAACGCACATGGCCAGAGTGCACGAGCAAAACCAGACTTCCCCGACGATCACAACACCAGAGATGAAGGCGCAAAAGAAACCCTAGCGTCCCTCAATGAACCCTAGGCTCACAATGAACACAAAGGCACAAAGACACCCCCCTAGAGAGACCGAAAGCATCCACCGGAGATCAAGTCCCTTGCGGGAATTTATGATGAATAATTTTGGATTATATATGGAGATTCTTTTTGGAGGTATACTAAATAATATAGTTAAAGTTAGGGTCCATTTGGTAGAACTTCAACTTCTGGACCAAAGTGTAAAAATTAGCTTCTGGCTAGAAGTTGTCATACCTCAGCTTCTAGAAATGTAAAGGAATTACTGTTTCAAAAGTTACATGTTTCTGAGAAGTTGGTAGTGTTTAATAGAACTATAGGACCATTGTAGCTTCTAAAGAGAAGTTATATGATTAAAAGTTGTTCAAAAGTTCTACCAAATAGACCGTTAGAATGCTTTTGGACTGTTTTTTTATTGGGATGATCACATTGAAATCTACTAGTCAAACCACTAAAATTTTCAATATTGACAATAATGATTTCATATTCCAAGACCCTTCCATCTAGTTTCTCAGCTCTTATTTTCTTCTATTTACTTCATCTTCAATTGGTATCAAGTATGTTATTATGAAAAACAAGTCAATATATATACTATCCATATGTTTTTATGCCAGCCTTATTACAAATTAGTACTCAATACATGAACTATTAGTTCTACTTTTATCATGTTATCATTTTCATTAGCACAGGTTATTAAATGGAATAAAAAGGGATTAAATCCGTAAGCAGATGAATAAATCAACAATAGACACTTGTGAAACTCAGCCCTTTTTTTTTTTTTGCTTGTTGCATCTATCGATAGTTTGATGGATTCATGGACAAATAAACCATTTACAACTGGATCAATGTCAATTTGTACAAATAATCCATCTATGGATTATAAATCAACAAAATATACCCGACACTCGGTATCATATAATCTTTTTTCTTCACTTGTCAGAATGATGTATGATAGCTAGAGATGTTTTTTCTATGTATATTTCTATTTAATATGTTTTGAAATTACAAAAGATTTACGGATGGCCGCTACGAACATCTACTAGTGTGTAGGTTCAAAGTAGGGGATTTATAGACATCCACTAGTGTGGGCAGGGGAGATGTTTTTTCTATTGCCAGACATTCACTTTGGGAATGTTTTTTTATAAACAAACTTGTTTATCCCCCATATATATATATATATATATATATACACACACACACACTCTCTCTCTCTCTCTCTCTCTCTCTCTCTCTCTCTCTCTCTCTCTCTTAAGTTGGAGTTATATAATATTGAAGATCTTCTAACCCTAGACATATCATGAAAATTCTT
>JAMKQA010008933.1:0-15395 GCA_024699735.1 Posidonia australis | reverse complement strand
AGTGGACGAACTCATCACCAGATAGCTAGGGCTATTAGCCTTGATAAGTTGATGGACTCATCACCAGATAATTAAGGTTATTGGCTCAAGGAGATGAGGGGAGTGGTAAGGACTGATAGGCTTGTTGACTGGATAGTTAGGGTTATCAGCCCAAGAAGGGACATGGTGAGTCCAAAACCTGCCTGTTGGAAGATAAAGCACGAAGGAGATGACAAGTCAATGAGCCTATTAGGCACGAGGGACAGTGACAGATGCACGAGCTTGTCACCAAGGGTAAAAAAAAGAAAGTAATGGGAATGCCACACTTGAAAGTGCAGTAGAGGTCTGAGGACGATCTCGTGGCAGTTAGGGTTACCAGCCCAATGGAAAGGCGAGATGATACCAAAGGATAGCCATGATGCCCTTAGTATTGAGGGAGAGATAATGCAGGAAGGATGGGAGAGGGTAGCGCATGAGATACTAGGGAAAAATAGATGCCCTTAGTATCAAGTCGAGCTACCACAGGAGATGTTGAACACCAGTCAAGGGTGTGTAATGGTCTTGGAATGTGCATGTGATGCTTTCTTGAGAAAGGCAAGTTGTAGACATGTAGATTGTCATAGACCACCCGCGCGATGGGTGGACGGGACCAGATGTGAGCGGAAAGAGATGAAAAAGAAAGAAGAAGCATAGGGGTTAGGTTGTGACTGTTGGGCACTTTGGACCATCGGAAAGATTGGGAATGATGTTGGCTAGGGCAAGGAACGATGGTTGCTCGTTGGATGAAGGATTGTGTTCTGCTCTACTGCTTGTTCAGCCATTGTATTCTAACTATTCTGATCTGAGCTATGCTATCGTCAGGCATTCCCTCAATGGTGTTGATGGAGTTTGACTGACTATGGGGGGAATTGCTGCCAATGTTGCTGATTTTGCAATTCTGAGTAGCATGTGCATTGACTAGTGCCCTTGTTGATGTAGACTCTGATCAGAAAGCAACTAAAATGCCTCTAGTTCAAGAAGCTCAATGAAATCCTGTATGCGATACAACATGCAAGCAGAAAGGTTCTAGCAAGCAAAGTAATGATGATGAAGATTATTAGGTTGGATTTTTTTATTGTAAGCCGGTAAGTTGGTGGATTAAAGATAATTATTGTTGCTAGAGCAAGTAGAATTGCTTTATTGATTAGATGTAGTGATTTTTTTGTTTGTTTTTGGTTGTTTTCTATTTTTTTTTTGTTTTCTTGCCCTCAATTAGGCTAGGAAGCTGCATGCCCATTGGAGGAGGAGGATGCCTTCAACTCAACTGGCCCTACAGAGATTTACAAGCTGTGGGTGGCTCTCATGGGGTGAGTGGTGGCGCTTGAGTAGAGTGGTGATGGACTAGGCTCCATGCCAAACTCTCTAGGGATCCTACACCTACTTTTTTTTGAGATCATTGACATTTTTTTTACTCCCTCATAGACGCACAGGTTTGCTCTATCCTTAACTTGGAGGTAATAGGCACCTAATCTGGGTTAGATGCTTTTGCTACTCAAAGGGGGGTCTGTCCTTCGAAAGTATAAATTTGCTAGGTGCATGCTCCAACTCCTCTCCAAGATATGGTAGGGGTAGAGTTACATCGTACACCTCTTGCTCTTGGGTCAACTTCTGTCTTTGCCTTCTGTCTTCTTGTTTTTTTATGTCCATGTGGATGTATTTTCTTTTCAAACTCACTTGTTCAGTCACCCTAGCATTTTATTTCTCTCTTGGAGGTGTAGGTTCCTTGTAGAGTTTGGACACTTCGTCTAGCTCTGATGGATGGTGGCTTCCTTGCTTGCCTGGTCATGTGAGTAGTGCCAGCTGAGGAAGGGTAGTCCAATCCAATGCAGGCTAGCTTTCCAATTTTTTTCATCGAGTAGAATTATAATGCAGGATGTTTTTTTATTTTTAGATCTTTTCAATTTTTTTGGGTCTTTGATTTCCTAATTCTCTATTTTTATGAAGATGATGCAAAAAAAAGAAACAATAGAGAAAATGAAGGAAAAGGATACAGCTTCGGTCTCTATGATTGCTGCTTTATTGATGCCACTTTATTCATTTTGACGGGGTCATTGGCTAATCTACAAGTGCCGTAGGAATCACAGTGATGACTGAAACTGCAGATGGGTCCACTAGGACTATTTCTGTTGTTGAATCTACTAGCTGATGTCTTCAATTAAGGTCCAGAGTGTTGCAGTCTCAATGCCACGTTGGCACGCACTAGGCAGGCCAACCCTAGGCCATGCCCCCCGCTGAAAGGTCAAGAATAGAGGGAGAAGACAGATTGATGAGATCAATCGGATTCATCAGGGAAACACTGGAAATGGGAGGGACAAGAGAAAGGGAGAAGACCCTCGAGCCCATGATGTCCTTAGAGTATAGAAACTCAGATAAGGATGCTTTAGGTTGGTCCAAGTGTGCTGGTGTAGGTGTGCATGTGTGGTCTGTCTCCTGCAAGGCAACGCTAATGACCTTCTGATCAATCAGGTTCTGAACAGCATCCCACAAAGTGATGTAGCCATTCGTCAAATGCTCGACAAGATAGTGGAAACTACAATACGCACTTGTGTCATACCATCTAGGGATTGGATTCGGTAGTGGACGAGGGTTCAGGAGCCTCAAAAATGATTCAACTTTAGGGAAAATGATGCTTAGTGGCTCCACGAGAGGAGGGTAATCCCCTATTGTCAGCAAGGTCGCTTTTGCCCAGGTTGTAATCCTTGCCGAGCTGGTGCGATGTGATGCACCGACTCAGTGGTGGAGTGTGTGTGTGTATTGAATGCATGGAGGACTAGATGCAAGTGCTAACTGATCTGGGTCAGGTTAATTCTCTGCCTCAGTAGGCTTTGAAGAAGGTTCGACGTATGCGATAGTTGCCTTCTTGGAGTAGCCAATGTTGGTGACGTTATAGTTGTTATAAACGATGGTGGCTTGCTTGGTGAATGCAAAGAGTGCAGTGGAATTCCCACTTTGCAGCAAGACTTCCATGCTAGTGTCGGCCTAAATCAATGTTGTAAAGGATGTGATGTGCTAAATGCTATGTAGAGCCCTTGTTGCTGGTTGCAGTCCCTTAATGATTATTTCGACAGACTCCTCATCTGAGGGCCTATCCTTGACTTGGGAGACGAGTGCACGCCAGTGACCGACGTACTCCCCAAATGGTTCATGGGGTCTTTGTTGGGTTGCGAGTAGATCCTCATGCTTAGGAATCAGGTCGAGGTTGAAGGCATATTACTCCAGGAATGTCTGGTTAAGGTCGTCCCAAGTCTTGATGGCGGTCATGTCCAACAAAGTGAACCACTTGAGGGTGTAGATATCTCGTTTTGGCACTCCTTTATCCTTATTAAATCCCATTGCATCATAGCATGTCTCATCCATCCTTAGGAGTCTCTTACTTAGCCCAAAAGCCCTCTAAAGGCCCATTTGTCAGTTCAGGTCGTTAAATGCTACATTTCCAAGCATTTAACGATAAACATTAATAATTAAGCGTCTAACGTTATACACTAGTTGTTAAGCATTTAACATTTTTAGGCCTATTCCCTACCATTTCTATCAAGTTTCCTTTTTTGGACTTAACAAATATCCAATATTTTTGAATGAGTCTTCTTGCCATGTTTAAGGGTCTTCACTACCTCATTAATTCACTCGTTCAACCTCATTTAATTTGGCAACCAAAATTGACATGTTTTTGATTTGATGGTGTTAGACACTAGATTCTATGCATCTAATGTTGAATGCCCAGAATTCAGCATCTTACACCTAACAATTCACCTATGCCACATCAGCCACTTTCTTTCTTTGGAAAGTTTTGAATTCAAAATGTTTCCTTTTTGAGGGAATTCTTCTAATCATGCATAACGTCAATTAGCACCAATTAACCCTTTAATTGATGGAATATTCCCTCATTTATTGCAGTTGACCCTTGGTGTGTGTTGAACGTTTAGTTGTGGCCATTTAACGTTATACGCTAGATGTTGGGCGTACAACACTTCTGAAATGGAAACTTTTGATGCAGCTATCCCAACCTTCCAATTTCGGATCTTTTTACCATTTTTGATCTTCTTGTGCCTCTATTAATAGAGAGGCACCCTTAGCCTTTGGAGGAGGATCAGTCAAACATTCAGAAGAAGGTGAAATTATCCTAAAAGTGAGAGAGTAAAGAAGTTCTGAAACTCTGAGCTTGAGCTTTTCTTCTTTCTTCCACCACACTACATCCACACTGATCTTGAAAGCTAGAATTTTGAAAAGAGAGAAAGAGAAGGGTTTTGAGCTTGAGTCTTCTACCAGCTTTGGCCACGTCGCGTCATCATCTTACATTTTATGCATAAAAGGGGGTTTCCTTTTCTTAAAATATTTTACATACTGCATTTCATTTATTGCATATCATAGCTAGGTGTTTTCATTTCATTGCAACTAGTGGGATAAAATCCCTCAGGTAAGTTTTCTCCTATTTCATATTTGTAACTTAATTTGCTGAATTGCTTACTACACCATATTATTCTATGGCATTTTGATTTTGTTTTGCAAGGAAAAGAATAGGAAGAAGAAGCTCACCAGTGCAGGAACTTATAGGCAGTGATGGCACTGTCCTATAGTAGTTGAACCCACAACATACACATCTCCCTAGGCGTCTTGAGGGTCGGTGAAAGCAAACCAAGAGTGGCGATTACACCGATTCTATCATCCGTGGAGTGAAGGAGTTGGAAAATACCAAAGGGACACAAGTGAGGTGGTGAAATGCATCATGGTACGTAGAACGTGCTCCTTCTCCAAAATCCCATATCCACAGTTTGGCGATCACGGTGGGATGGCTAAACGAGCCCCTATGCTAGGTGAGCTTTCTCTTCTTTCTTCTTCTTTTCCTTTGCATTTTTGTTACATTTTTTATTTTACGGATTTTTGAGTTCGTGGCAAAATTCCTCATAGTGTTTTGAGGCACCACGATCTCTTGATCATTTGGTTTTCTTTTGATTAAATGCATGCAACCATCTCTCATTTGATTTTGATTTACAAGAGCAGAGGTGGTTGGATAAAAAAGGATTGTTTTTCTAAAAAAACCCTTGTCAGTGTGTTATACGCCAACTTTGTAGCATCTACGTAAAATGCCCCATTTTGAGCGTCTTACATAAGACGCCTCAGATCTAACGTCTTTCACATATGAATAATATTTCCAAAATTTCTTTTGTTTTCTTCTTACAACTGGCCCAAAGAAAAAGAACAAGCTGTGAGGTGAACGGCTTTGCCGTAGGGACTGGAGCCTTAGTTTTTTTGAGTGCTTTCAAAAATCCAAATAAAATTGATGTTTTCTCTATGACTTGCATGACCCTTATTGGGAACTAATTTGATTGTACCTTTCCATGGGTTACATAAATAACCACTTAAATCCTAAGCATCTCTATTGCAAAGGACTTAAGAGAGGTGTTTGTATTGTCATTTACTTTCACAAGGGGCACTCTTCTCTCCCTTGACTCTTGTGGAAGTAAGTTAGAATCCCAAGTTAAGAATTGTATTCTCCCTCCCCCTTCTTTGGTCTGATGTGGTTGTGTGTTTGAATGTGCGAGAGACCCTATCAATCCTAGGAAGACTGGGCTCTACCTTTACAGGGTAGGGATCTAAGTGTGCATAGGCTCCCTTAACAACTCTTAGGAGTTGAGGTAAAGGAGTAGTACATAAGAGGTGGATTTTTATCCTATTGTGAGGAGACATAGATTACACCTAAGAAAGCTATACCTAAGCCCTAGGCACCTAGAGAGAAACATAGGAATTAAAAGCACTAAATCAAAGAGAACTATAAAAAATTAAACCCTAAATCACTATTTGAAGGTGCTTCTGTGCAGTTGCATGAACCGGGGTGTCAAATGCTTGAGAGTTGCCATTCTACATTGAACGACATATACAAGGTGTTTAACACATTGGGTGAATTTCTTGTTGATTTCAGACATTTGTATGGTGAATCATAAGTGTCATAGGAACAAAATTTGAGCAGGACAAATAAAAAGGAAAATTGCAGTTCATATTTTCCTTTTTAAGGACTTGTAAAACCTTTTTTGTAATCCCTATGATCTTTGTGATCTTTGTAATCTTTGTAACAAAAAAGGTAAAAAAAAAGAAAAAGAAAGAAAAAAAGTAAAAAAAAAGAGCAAAAAGAAGAAGGGAAAAAGAGATCAAGAAAAAAAGACTTCTTGTAAGTTCTTGATTTCTATCTAGAAATAGTTTGTAAAAGCATCAATGATTGTTTCTATCAGGCAATTTCCCACAAAAATAGAGGAAAACATCAAGGCACATTAAACACTGCATCTCTGGTGTTAAACGTTGAATGTCAATATTAAAGCACCTAATGTTGAATGCCGATATTAAAGTGTCTAACGTTGAATGCCACTTATCAAATGTCCAACACTGCTAGATTGCAACTCAGCTTAATTCCAACCATTTTAGTTTGCCATTAGTCTCGTTTGGATATTTTTATAGGATATAAAGGACAAGGAGGTTGTGCCAAAGGTCTGTGAACTTTGAATAATAATATTGGATCTTGTTTGCATTGACCAATTCAGCATTTAAGAGATATAAGCTGATAGAGTTGTTAGACGCTAACATTTGCAGCATCTTACATTTGATGCATATCAGCCTACGTCTTATGTTTTCTGTTCCATCTTACATTTGACGCATATCAGCCTACGTCTTATGTTTTCTGTTCTGAACAGAAGTTGAATCATGAGGGAAGCTTAGACAAATGTCAAAATCCGAGAGTAGCCAATCAGATACAGCCAATATGCCTGAAAAGGATCCTATTCTGAAGTTGTTACATCCAACCATTGGAGAAGAATTGGATCCCGACTTGATCCAATATCAAGCCTTGTATTGTTTTATTTATATTGATACCAACCATGCTGGCCCATCGAGGGTATTAAATCAATAAAATGATGATCTCCATTGTGGTCAATACCTCCCTAGTGAAGGACTATGAAGGCCCATTGCAAACAACATCTCTGAAGGTCTATAACAAAGACAACTCAGAAATGCACCGTTGGACACCAAACACCAGGGGCAAAGAAACGACCCGAATGGAGGACATCAAACAAGTGCCAACCCTTTTGTTTTTTAGCAACCAAAGTAGCTACCACATGGCGAGTATAAAGGAAGAGTCAATTCATTTTTCTCCAATCAACCAAATTGGGATGCTCATCATTAGGTTCCTTCTCAACTATATGCACACTAGGCATCAACTTCTCAAGCTCATAGTGGATTCAATAATTTAGAAGAAATGAGGAAGGTTTTGAATTCCTTAGGGGTTCAGACACAAGCTCCCCTAACCTCCCCTAACCTTTGATATGAGCAAATTTCCCTCATTCTAGCTCCCTCCTGACTTCAAGTATCCAAAGACATGCAAGTTTGATAGGACCACCATGCCATGTAGCCACATCATGCAATTCCAAATGGAGTTAGCCCATACTTCTATGACTTGGGGCTCATTATATACCTTTTCTTTTACTTATTAGAAGGAGAACCCATGGATTGGTTCCTCACTCTCTCCATAGAGGACCTTAGTAGCTTTGTCAAGATCAGGGAATGCTTCTTATCCAAGTATCAATACAAGATTGCTTCGAAGCCAACTTTCCACGGCCTGAGCAGAGAAAGCATGAATCCAGGTGAAGATTGGGTCACTTTCGCATACAAATGGTGAGAAATGGCTACCAGATCTGGACTAGACATCCCAGAAAGGCAAATCATCCAGACACTGATTGCAAATTCAACTAGTTTGATGAAAAAAGGGTTGGCAAATGCATATTGCCTGTCTATAACTACACTGAACGAGGTGGCCGCTTCTATGAGGGAAAATGTGCATGAATTTAGAAGTGAAGAATTCTAAGAAGCGGAGGGCAACACTGAGCTAATGCATCACGTCCATGTTGGCAAGCAAAGACAGTGGGGTCAGCCTCCTCAAGATTATCCGTAGAATGGCAATGACAAGGGCAACCACCATTATGTAACTCCACAACAGCAGTTGAAAGGACCAAGATGTGCAAGCTATCCTCCCATCCTAGTCACATTAGTAGACATGTTTGAAGAAATGGAGGAAGCCCAGGCAATTAACCTCCTACCTTGAAGACCAGAAGGAAGAAACTGCGACAAAAATAAATATTGCCGTTCCATAGAAGACATGGGCATAATTTAGAAGACTATTGGGTTTTCAAGGACATCGTCTACGATTAGGTCGAGGAAGGTAGAATCGAGTGGGATGCCCTAATAGAAAAGATCAAGGGACGCCATCAAGCATAAAGCCAGTCTATCAAAGCAAACCAGGTAGAAGTCTCTACTGATGGAGGCTACACTAGGGACCACCCCCTAACTATTGTAAATAGACATTACTTTCCTTTTCCTGTTTTTCCTTTTGTGTGTGGAAAATACGTAAATAAAACACCCTTTTCCTCCATGTAGTAATTTTAAAAAAAGAAATAAAAAGAGAGAAGAAGAAGAAGAAAATAATAATAATAATGAAAAGCTTAATGAGAAGGAAACCTCACTACGCAAGCAGGGGAGATTGAGACCAAACTGGGAAGGATCATACTTACTGATTGAGGCATATCCAAGCAATGCCTATTGTTTGGCCAGAAAGGATGGCACTATGCTCGAACATCCCTAGAATGCATTGTATCTCAAAAGGTACAACCCTTGACATGCGTACTAAGCCTATAGATAGCCCGAGCTTGCGAATGAGCTATCTCCCAAGACTTAGGAACCATGTCCTTAGCTTCACTTCACAAACACTTTGTGGGAAAAGGGGATCAAGGGTCTGACACTGAAATAGAGGCAAGCCTTTAAGGGTTCCCCCTTCGGTCCATGAATAACAAGTCCACACACTTCACTAGAGTTGGACATTGTTTCCTAGCGTAAATCTTAGTAAGTTGTGATTGGGTAGGTGTCCAAGACCAAGCCTAGAAGTGCAAAAAGAGGGGAGTGCATCCAAAATAAAAGAAGTGATTTGGTCGACCAATAATAAATATCTATTGGCTGAACACTTAAAATGAGGGTGAGACCGTTGATGCTTGGCTGGTGCTACCATAGCATAAATCTCAATGAATAATGATGGGTAGACACCTGCCAAAAGAAAAGAAAAGAAAAGAAATGTAAAAAGATGAGGAAAAGATGATAGCAAAGATGCTGTCCATTGACCAAAAGAAAGAGAGACAAGAATAGATAATAGCAAAGAAGCTGTCCAAAATGAAATGTATGAAAAGACAACAACAAAAAAGCTGTCTAGAGTCAAAAGCACACAATAAAAAGGGAATCAAAAGCGTAGTAGGATTTAACCTTGGGCCGAGAGGGTTTAGAATTCCAAGTCAAACCAAAGTCTCAGCATAGGATACTCCCCCTTTTCTCTCCACACCCTATACTACTCATTCAAAGGCAAGGAACAAGAACCTAGGATTACGGGCAGCTAGCATCGAGGCAAGTCTAAAGCGTCTTCTGGCTTGGATTGCACAACGGTTCTAATCATCAAGATGTCCACCCACGAAGTCTTCTTTTTTTTCCCAGTTTCATGGAAGAATTTCCTTCTCCAAAAAATCCCAAAAAATAGAAAATCCCAAAATCCAAAAAAAAATCCCAAAAAGAAACATAGAAAATCCTAAATCCAAAAAAAATAGAATCCAATAAAATAAAAAATCCAAAAAAGAGAGTGGAAGAGCCTAAAAGGCCCAAAAAGGATCCAACATAAACCAACACCACCTTATGAAGTTGGTAATAAGTAAGGCTTATGAAGCAAAAATCTAGGACACCTATTTCACCTTTCTCCTCGGATGGTCATCTTCAATTAGACACCAAAGCTAAGGCAAGGCTTGTTATCCTCTATCTAAGTTTATCTCAAGCAATCTATCTCTCTATTTTGTTCATCAATTTTCTTTGGACTAGGCACAAGGGACACCCTAGGTGAAATAACCATTTTGTTGAGTTTCCTTGCAGATTTTACTAATAGGTGTTGGACGTAACATTGGCGTTTTATATTAGACGTTATTAGAGACAACATCTAACAATCCAAGCATGTAAAAAATTAATAAATAAATAATAGTGTAAGACGCTGAGGATTGCAACATCTTACGTTGGACCCAGCGAGATTTGCGTCCAATACTTATCAACAACTTAAGTTGTTGATCTTCACTATGGGGGCCCTAAATCCATGGACAAAATGCAAAACCAATTTCTACCAACTGCAGAGGCTTCAACAAGTTGAAATACACGTGTTGGCACTGGTTTTAGATTTTTTGGACTCCCTAGTCATCAAGAATTGCCTATCGTGTCTCTCATTGAATTAATAACTCATTATGGCACCAACAACCTTGAAAATCAGATTCAAAGCTCCCAGGTGAAATTGTCATTATAGCCTTGTCATTTATATATCATTACATGTGAATATGCTTGTTTTGAGTTAATTTGAATTAAAGACCACTATTTGGGTGTGCTCCCCGAGTTATTGGTTATTTTATTTCATCTTAAACTTTGAGAAAGATAATTTAAAAGAAATATTTGACAAGTTTGCTATGTGTGCAAAAACTTTTCTTCATTTATAAATACAAGTGTTCTACAAAATCACCAGGGCATACCCCTGAAGTACAAGTGCTGAAAAGAACAATAGGAAGCTATAGGGCGCTCTTGCCCTCATCCTCTAGAGCTGAAGGAGAAACTGTAGGAGGTTGTGATGGTTGGCGTACTGATCCACCTGAAGGAGCTTGAGAGGTGGCTCGAGAACGACGACTACCCGAACAATGCCTTAGCACAATTATCAGTGGTGGAGGGATCAAGGGACTTGAAATGGCACCACTCTCAAAAGCATATAATCTATAATGTCTCACCTTCCCCTCAAGTTTAGCTATGATGTCGTCATTAACTCCCAGGCACTGCAAAAAGGATAGTCAGAATGTTAGTAAATATTACAAGCAAGCGTGACAATTAAAAGCAAAGCAAAATTGATTATTCACTTGGGCTCTATCCAGTTGCCTCCTCAGCTCAGCAACCTCAGTAGCTGAATCGACCACTGGTGAGGTCTGCATCTGCTTAGACAACCTGGCCACCTTTGCCTCCAAAGCCCAAAGGTGCTCCTCGGCATGCCGGCATGCCTCCACCAACTACTAGCCTTGAGAAACCAACTCTCCCTCAAGGTGTAGGCCGTTCTCTGATGTGCCCGTCACATCCTGCTCCAAGTTCTGAATCCACTCGTCTCGAAGAGCAAGTGACTCCTCTAGCTGGGAGACCTAGTCACTGGCTCGACAAGATAGCTCTTCCTGGAAATTATCAATCTGCAAAAGCCAGTGTTACAGTCAAGATTGAATAAGAAATAATGAAAATACACTATTATAGTTACCATGTCCTGAAGGGGGGAAATCTCCTCAACATGATATAGTGGCAGAGTAGAACTAGTGGAAGGCTGAAAGAAAAGATAAACATGCTTAGCACAATCTCTCAAGACAAAAATATACTATAAGAGTAAAAGCATACCTGAGAAGCAAAGGCCCATAGACGCTCGACCTCCTTAGTAAACTCAACTACCCACCTCACAAGGTCTCGCTCGTGCTGGTTGTACTCATCTGTGGTCCTCAGCTGAAAGGGGTAGATTCAAGCATGTTAACCATCAAGAAATGCAAGTATTATAAGCATAAAGTTAAGAATTCACTGCAATCTCCATTTGCATCCAATGGAAGCGGATGGACTCCTGTAGCTCACCAATCGTCATTGTTTCCACATCAGGAGTGGTGTCACCTATAGGAAAGTTTGACCATCCTAGAAAGTGGGAGTGATGGAAAACCATCAGCTCGCTGAACTGAGCATCCATCCAACTAGTCCAGGCCGACTCATCCTAAGTGGTTGCATTGGCAGGAGTAGGGGAACCACCCCGAACCCAGTCTAGCAACGACGAGCCATAAGTGTCGACCTAGTGGCGAGCATGCCCTCCTCCTCTCTGTGTCTCGCACCAAACATGAAACGAGTGAGCCTGAAGCTAAATCTAATGACACCCTAGTAGATGGAGTGCCCGACTAATCTACTAAAAGTGGAAATGGTTCCAGCAATGGATCCAAATATCCCGATCAAAGACGACTCAGTCACGATCTATCTCAAGGACATCCTTGTGCTCTCCCTCAGCATATGGACGCCAAATCACCTAGAAAAACAGCAATTGAATCAATAAACTAGAGGCTCAAAGACATCAAGCATGTGAAAAGAGACTACTTGAGCAGGGACTAGCATCTTAAAGAAAAGATGCTCGACATAGCGATGCCTAGTAATCGCCTTAGGAGCACGATCGGCTTGGCTCCAATATGCTCCTTGAGGAAAAGGCATCCCCTTCTCGGGGACTGAAGCTGGGATGGGCCTCATAAAGGAAAAGTGATCACACACCTAGAGCTGCAAGTAGAAGCAAATCATTAGTCAAGTATACAAAAAAGCATATACAGTAAAGCATGAACAAAAAAGCAAGCAAGTTTGTTTTCTTGAAAAAAATGGCAAGTTCCCACCCAATTAATGAGAGATACCATCAGCAAAGCAGAAGAGAATTGAATACAAGTACGACAGGCTAGTAGCTCCCCAAGCATACTCCTCAACCTAGTTTAAATCAACAAGCAGGGGCAAAAGCACTACTAACAGTCGTGAGGAAGTGTGGATGAAGAGCAAGTCCCCAAACAAAACGAGAAGGAATGCATAGGGCTACTGATATATATCCTCCCCAGGCTTTGTCGCCGTCTCTCAAGAATCCTCAATCCAACAAACCACTGAGGAAGTGTCCAAAAGATGAGGCCCATACATGACAATTTGGCTTCCCACTAGCTTCGCTATAATGAATGTATAGTCCGAGCGTAATAAACCTATCACTAGTTGACCAATCACTTGAAGTTCTATGAATCATACCATATCCTCGAGGGAAAGGAAGAACTCGCCAACTCTGGTCACGATCAAGCTCATACTGTGATGATACCACTTTGCCACAGACTCTAGGAGTCCCATCTCTATCTAGAAAAGAGGAATGGAGAGGAAGTGCCCAAAGCCCATTTGTTGTACATGCTCATGCTGGAGCAAGGCCAACATGTTCGTTTACGGATTATAGGGAAAAAATGAGCTATGCTGAATCACAATATTAAAAAATATGTACCGATCCTCTTTCCACAAGAGTAGCAGTAGCTGCAAAATCAATGCAAGATGCGTATCTACACAATCCTAAAACCTGTACCTCGTTGCAAGGTATGTGGGCCCACATGAAGTCTGGAGGAGTACCAATTGTGCTTTTTACCTCCTAATGGACGAAATCTTGAATGTTTTGGTACCATGCGTCAACCTCAGCTATCGGTGCAACTGGCACTATAGTAGGTCCTGTAGCAAGGTCAACATGCACACTATTAGACTTAATACACTCACCAAGGGTGGCCGACGAACTAGAACTCTCCCAGCTGCTTGACTTGAGCGTCTCAGCCTCTAAAACAGGAGTAGGGGATGAAGTGGGAGTAGTCGTTGTCTCTACTAGCATATCAACCTCAACCTTCATCTACACATCTACTACCACAGGATCCTCTATCACCGATGCCGAGGACGGCTCCCAGATGCTGGAAAAGGAGGGTCGATCACCCACCCATGCAAGTTTCTTCGGCCTCATGTATACGATCCTGTAATAAGGCATCAACTGCAAGGAAGGGGAACCCAACAAGAGTTGGTCAAATGCACATTCAAAGAGAAATAAAGGAGGAACAAAATTTAGTAGATAAGAGGGAGAAGGAACATAGCTTACTAACGCTTGCCTAAGAGCCATTAGAGCTAGCCTCACAGCCAAACACTACCACGAGAGCCAAGCACTGTCGTTAGAAACTGCCCAATGTCACCAAACCACTTCCATAAATGTTGCAGGGCCTGTGCCCTAGTTGTCAAAGTTGAGAAAAGGCAGTGCCCGCCCCCTCATGACAAAGGAAGCCCAAAGGAGAGGTTGTCGTCATTGGAGAAGAAGAGAAAAAGTCTAGGAGCGGTAAAAAGAGGAAGGTAGGGAGTCAAGCATTGGTTGAAAGGCCCGATGCATAGGACACTAAAAAACACAACGTCTTATGTTGGATGCTATCAAAGATAGCGTCATAAGTGTCATACATTAGATGCATATAGTGCTACATCCAACACTTCTAATACAGTTGTAAAACAAATACACAAAAATTCATGGGTTTTCCAACCATAACTCAATGTAGCCAACATAACTAGCTGAGAGGAGGTCAACCCCCTTTACCTGATACCCGAGAACATTATAGACCTCTTTCTCGCTAACTTACATATCAGAGAACGATAGTGTAGACACCCTGATTTTGAGGTAACTCATTGATAAGACTCCAATTGTTGCTTTGGATATGGCTAACCCTTGGACCAACCCCAAACCCATAGCAAGCCCGTAGCCTAGTTAGAAAACCAAACCAATAAGGGAGAGCACCAACCTGGCACACCTAGCTAGCACACTAACCTAGCACACCAACCTAACGCACTTCCCTAGCACACATAGGTGGCGCACTTACCCAGCGCACATCCCTGGCGCACAACGCTGCGCAGGCTGCGACTGCTGGCTTTCCACCTTCCTTGGCTGTTACCACCAGTAGCGAATATGCCTTGGAATCTTCCAGGCTCTTCATCTGCGAGGCTCTCCTTATACCCGTAACTTACCCCTGAGAGTTCCCTATAAAAGGACCCCCATAGGCACCACTTTCAAGGGGACGAAAATCCTGAGAGTTGAGAATCCTGAGTAGAAACCTTGCACCCAGCCACTTTCTCCTTTAAAGCCAGCCCCCCTGCACGAGCTTCTCCACCAGTCCAGTAGCTTATTTTCATTCCCTGGAGCACCTCCTTGCGTCCTAGAGCCTTCCAAAGCAACAAGGATCTTCTTATCTCTGATATCGCAAAGAAGGAACACTTCGTGAGGTAGGCATTCTACCTCCTTGTTATTTTCTTAATGCCATTTCAGAACTTGATGAAACATGCTTGAAACTTTATGAGTGATCTGTTCTGTTCCATGTTCATGAAGTTTTTATGATAATATGCTCGCCTTCTATGCAAATAATCTCCATGTTAATCCATGTTTGCACTTCTAGCATGTAATCTACATGAGCTATTGTTTCCGCACACGATATTTTGCCATGCACCATGTATGCCCTTGCACGTAGAAGCATCATCATTTATGCATGTTTTGATTCGTTTATCTAGATCATGCTTGTTCTTGAATATTTCACACATTTTTATGCATGAACCCACCAACTTGCTTTGGCTTCAAATGCTTTGTTTTCATGATGATCCTTGATCCTATGCACTTGCAGCATGTTTTCCAGTTTTTATCATAGCATAGCCCCTTTTAGCACTTGCATGAATCCCCCTTGTATCTCTGCTGGGTGGGTTCT
>JAMKQA010008932.1:0-10999 GCA_024699735.1 Posidonia australis | reverse complement strand
TTTAATGGATTTTAATTTCTTTTCACTTGATTAGGGTTTAAAAATTTTATTAATTAGGGTTTTATCGAATTTTAAGTGGATTTTAGCTGGATTAAGTGAATTAGGATTTATGGTTGGATTTTTAAGTGGATTTAATTGGATTTTGTTTGATTAGGGTTCTTGTTAGGGTTTGTTGGATTTTAAGTGAATTTTAGTTGGATTAAGTGTTTTATTTGCTTTTCAGTGAATTTTAATGGGTTTTAGTAATTTATTTGGTCATGTGGGCTAGTGTGGGTCTGATTGGAACCTACGTGGACTAGGGTTTTGGTTGTCGTGACCAGAGCATCAATCGGAGGAGCCTGCTGCCAAATGAGCTCAAAATTGGGGTGTCTACACCTACCCTGACTTGGTGACTTCTGCACACATTTCTGCGGCATAATCATAGGGTACATGATGAGTGTCCCTCATCAGGTGGACGACAAGAGGGGTACGTGATGCCAGCTCCAGTGGCCTCGACTACGAACTGACAGAAAGGTGGTCCGACTGCAAAGGGTGTTGGATAGGATGTTGTACAAGAGGTTGCTGGATAGGAGACCAGACAGGATGCTGGATGGGAGACTGGACAGGATAAGTAGGCGTAGGTCAGGCAAGTAAGCAAATGGGCGACCAAGAGTGCACAGTCGACGATGCAGTGGTACGCTCTGCCCTCGCGGTCAGCCGTATGATGTGGACTACTGACTTAGAACCAACATGACTCAAACGATAAATATGTGTGGGAAAAGGCTCATCAATAGTGTCGATCAGGTCAGAGGGGTCTACTACGGATGTCGTAGACCCAAAGGCAGAAAGGAAATGGATTCCTGAGGACCCAACGCTTGCTGAGTTGTTATGCGCAGGCATAGGCTGGTTGACTATGTTGGGGTAGGCCGATGTTGCTTGTGCACGTGGAGGTGGTGGTGTAGGTGCAGTGTGTGCCTCCTGGGTGTCAATGATGATGACTTTACGGTCAATCAAGTCCTGAATGGCATTGCAAAGAGCCATGCAATTATCCGTCGAGTGACCCAGGCAGAGGGTTCACAGGGGGACGTACCTCTAAGAGTTTCAGGAGTGACACCACCTTAGGGCCGATGGCGCTCAGTGGCTCAACAAGTGGGGTGTATTGCCGTGCAGCACGGTGAGGCCTTCTCTACCTAGGGCGGGGTCCTTGCCGGACCGGTGCCGCGGGATACACTAGTTGGGCGGTGGTGGTGATCTATGGTGTGTGTAGTGCCATGGGTGTAGGTGCATAGACTAAATGATTCGGGCCTGGTTGGTTGACCACATTGATGGGCATGGCAGGTGACCCTACATATGCGACAGTAGGCTTTAGAGGATCCCGCCTCTTAGGGTAACTGGTGCTAGTGCCGTTACGAGTGCTGCTGCTCACCTGGTGATCCAGGGATGTAGCTTGTTTGGCAAAAGAGACAAGTGCGGGAAAGCTACCACTACGGAGGGAGCTCTCTACACACGCACCTGTTCGAATCAAAGATGGGAAGGTGATGATAGGTTGAATGCTTAACAGAGCCCCAACATCTGGTTGCACACCTCGGATAATGTTTTCGATAGACTCCTAGTCGGAGGGTCTATCTCTCACTTGCAATGCGAGGGCGCGCCAGCGGCCGACATACACCCCAAACGGCTCGTGGGGTTTCTGTCTTGTGGCGACAAGATCGTCCCTCTTTGGGACCAAGTCGAGATTGAAGGCATATTGGTCCATGAACGCCTGCGAGAGGTCGTTCGAAGTCTTGATCGAGCCCATGTCAAGCGATATGAACCACATGAGGGTCGGACCAGTGAGACTCTTATGGAAGAGATGGATCAACAGCCTCTCGTCAGCCTGGAGCTGAGCGAGATCTCCGCAATAGGCCCTAAGATGTGAAATAGGGCAACCCTTACCATTGTACTTCTCGACATCTAGGATTTGAAAATGCAGTGGGAGTGTCGCCTCTGGGAAATAACAGAGGTCTCGGAATCCCTAGGGTTGGCAGTCGCCTCCCCGCACTTGTCGAAGTGCTCTCTCCATGTCACCCGCCTTGGTGTGGAGGGTATCTGGTGGTGCTACCGACAAGGGTGATGCAGCAAGGGGAACAGGCGCATATGCTGTGTGGGTCGCACCTAAGTGCTTCTCTAGGTCCACCATCATGCCACATGGTGCTGCGACATGATGGCTAGCATGTCCGTGCAAAACTGTTGGATGTGATTGTGGAAGTGAAGGTGCCTAAACCAGAAGGTGTGTAAGAGGAGGATGAGTGGAGAGCTGTGTGGCAATGGGTGTTGAGTGTGGGAGTAGAAACTACAAGCAGCGGTACGGTGCCCGACTGTTGCCTATGTGGATTCTATACTCCAACCAACCCAAGGTACTAGCCACTAGATGCTGGAGTAGAATGCTGTGTAGTGAGGTGGTGTGCCTGGGGCAACGGTGTCACACCTAATGTGGGTGCAGTGAGGAGCTGGGGTGAGGGCTGAGGTGGTGGTGTCGATGCCTGGAACACTGGAGTAGGCTGCTGGGGAGCCTCAGGAACATTAGGATCTATGGTAGACTAGATTGCAAAAGCCATGCCCTTGATCTTTTGGACGAGGGCCAACAGATATTCTGCCTATGCGGTAGGGGATCCCTTAGGGACAGTGAGGGATGGCACAGTCAAAGGTCCAGATGTCATAGGTGGGATGACTATAGGTTGCCCTGAAGGCAAGGAAACAGCAAGGGATGTCGCCACTATAGGCTAAGTACCAAAAGAGAAAGAACCCTATGGAAATGAGGTCGTCAGTGATACATCTGGAACACGAGTAGGAGTCACTGAGATAGACTCAGTACCTGGCTCCAGACTGGCCAAAGGTAGTGGATGTCCTACGGGGTAGGGGACAAAACCTTCGTGATGCACGACAGGGACAAAGTGAAAAGCTGAAGACACAGCAAGGGTTGGAGGGACTGAAAATGGAGTGCCCTCCTGAGCAACAGTGGCGAACAGAGACTCGCTAGTGTGCTGGACCATGGCTAACTGGGAATGGGTGAGAACCAGACTACGGTGGAAAACAAGGGGATGAATCCTAGGACGAGATATCGTCAAAGTGACAAATAACTCAGGAAAAGACGATCAGCAACAAAGCGTCGCAAATAGGGGGTCACGGCAGGAACACTCAAGCAATGGCTATGGAACTCATGCTCAACCTGAGAAAAAGAAGGAAACTACTTGTGTTAGAACCAGCAACAAGATGCAGTTGTTATAGTGGCGTGAATGGCATTCATGCATATGGATGCAACTAACATGCTCTCTCTCACCAACTATGTGTTTCCTAGAAGGTCATCTACTCCGAGATCACACATGGGTAAATAGGTCTTCGACTCAAGCTAGAAAGTAAAGGTTCCTGCTCTAAATCCTGGCCAAAGTGCAGGCAGTGAACGGGTGGTGGGTTGCTGGCCTCATCTCCTGTAGTAGCATGAAGTTGTACCTTCTACTAACACCAACACAACCCTGGACATGGGGGGACAAACTAGCAACACGTCCTACGCCAAAGCTATAGAACGGGCTACTAGAATTGCCTGTCGTAGACTGTAGGTGGACTCAAGGGAGAAGATGCATGCCCTATATGATCAATCATGCAATATGCTTTTGCGTTTTTTTACTTGCATTTTATTAACCAAGGGGAAGAGTTCGATTTGGTCTCTATTTTTGCCTTATTAATTGTTCCCTAATTTTGTGTGTTTTATCTTAACCAGAAGCAGGGAAACAAACACGTCTCTACTCTCCTAGGCATGTCAAGTGCAAAAAGGGGAAGAAAACACGCAAGTAAGGCAAGCAAGCAAGCAAATAACAAGCAAAAGGCATGATCATGGCATGTGCAAGTGTCGTGGCATTATGATTGTGAAATGAAAAACATCCATCACATCAAAAGGCAAGATAAATAGCATGGGTGTGTAGTGAGAGTGCAAATGTGTGAAAGAAAGTGCGAAAGGTACACTAAGTAAACAAATAATCACAAATAAAGCAAACAAACAAACATGTGAAGCCAAAGCAAGCGAAAATGACTAACCTGAAAGCTGGAATCCGGTACTCCCCAGTAGAGTCACTAGTTCTATGACCACGCCTACCCGAGGATCCGGTGTAGAGTCGCACCAGAGGGAGGAGATCACAGCCATGCCAAGATGGCGAAGGCGCAAGATAGGATAAAACAAAAAAGCAAAGGAGTCGCCACCTAGTCTTTTAAGGGAAAGACAAGAAAACCACAAACAAACCACAATGGAATGAATGCATGCGTTGCAAATGTGAAGGCTAGATGGCTGCTAATCAGAGGATGGGTAAGGATTCCTATTACGCACTGGAAAGGTGTTAGGCACCCACGTACGCCCGAGAAACTCGATCTTTCTAGTCTAATTCGCTTACTAGAAGCTAAATGAATGTTTGCTAATCCTAGATCATGCTCTAAACATGCTAATATAAATGTCAAGACAAGACTAGATGGATGTGCAAAATGATACGCGAAAACTGCGATGAAATCCACATAAAATATCGCAATCACGAAAAACGATACGACAAAGAAAATCACATGAAATGACAAGGTTCTCGGTGAGAATGGCTCGAAAAATTATACAGGTCTCAAAAATGTCAAAAATGCAACCAACTCAAGTCGTCAAAATCAAAGAAAGCATTGTAGAAATCAAGATGGGAAAACTGCAGAGAAGTCCGCATAAAATAGATAAACTATGACATGTGAAGAAATTCACATAAAATGACGATGCTTTTGTAACGAAAGGCTTAGAAAATAACACCAACGTCAAGGGGATCAGAAATACAACATACCCAAATCATTAGAAGTGCAAAAAAAAATTATGGAAATTCGAACGAAAAAATTACAAAGAGATCCACATAAAACAGGCAATTGGTGACATGTGAAGAAAATCACATTAAATGACGATGTTTTTGTAAAGAATGGTTCAGAAAATCATACTGATGTCAAATAGATAGAAAGTGGGGTCAACCCGAGTCATCGGAATCATGGAAAAAGTCGTGAAAATCAAGAAGGAGAAATAATTCGCAAATGGGTCAATGTGGGCCTTTCAGTCAGTTCGTGTATACCCTTAGGCAATGAAATCCAAATCAAATCGGAAAATATCGAAAACACAGAATAAAAGGAACCAAATCAAATGTCGGGAGAAGGACTTCGAAAACAAAGTGAGGAAAACATCCACGAATTAAACACATGAGATGTAGGCTCGCTTAAAAGGGATGGACAGATACGCAAACGTGATAAAAAGTATGTAAATGCATGAATAAGTGCCTAAATGTGCAAAAGGTGTTAAGGAATGACTTGGACAAGAATTATGCAAGACTGAGTGCAAATACTAACATGCAGATGCATGAATTGGTGCCATAAAGGCAATTTAATCATTTTAATGGCCAGATGTGATAAATGCATGTATGGGGATGATGCATGGTCTGAGATACGCCAAGATGTGTGCAAAATGTCCAGAAAGTGTTACTGGCAAGAAAACATGCAAAGGACAAGGTCTCAAAAACAATAGAACGATGTAAACACAGTAAAGGACAAGTACAAGGACTAAAATGCAAAATTTACCAAAAAAAGGGAAATTCATGATTAAAACACATTCAATGGCTTTTGTCTTAGTGTGCAAATGATGAATAAAATGCACTGAGATGTGTGAAAAATGTACTTTGGTAGTTTCCTGAAAACTCAAGGTCTAAAGTACAAAATGCACACATAAGTGCAAATGGGATTAAGCTATGAAACTAAAGATCAATTTACAATGCAAACATGATTTTAAAGGGAATCTATGATTAAATGCAAGATATGAAATGCAATAACTGAAAAATATCAAAAATACCCGAGAAAACATTTAAAACCCTAAATGATGGATTTAAAACTAATCTAAGGGTCTAGATGCATATTATCTATGTTCTGGGATTATTTGTTAAGAACCCAAAGGCCTGCATGCAAATTTACAAGGCATAGATGTGACAAAAACTGGATTTTTATGATGATCAGTGCAATTATGGAATTTCTTAGGGTGAGGATGCAAAATTCACAAAGAAACTTCATTTTTTAAAAACCCTAGGGACTCAATGCAAAAGATCAGGACTTAAATGTGAAGAAAATATGAAAAAATGGACTCAAGCGTGATAAAACATGTATGAATGTGTAGACACCCCAACATGCTTGCAAATGGACCAAACCCTAACAGGATTCTAAATAACGAAATAAAACTCTAAAAAACCAAACAAAACCCTAAAAAGTCCTAAAAACCATAGGAAAACTCAAAAAAACCAAACAAAACCCTAAAAAGACCTAAAAACCCTAGGAAAACCTTAAAAACCCAAGGAAAACCCCAAAAATCCAAGAAAAACCCAAAAAAACAAACAAAATCATAAAACCCAAGAAAAACCCTAAAATACTAAACGAAACCATAAAACCCTAGAAAAATCCTAAAAAACTAAACAAAACCATAAAACCCTAAATAAACCCTAAAACCCTAAACCCTAAACCCTAAATTAAATTCAAAACCCTAATCCAAATCCTAAACCTAGGTCAAATCCTAAGTCAAACCCTAAAGCATAAGTAAAACCCTAAATCATAAGTCAAACTCTAAACCATAAGTCAACCCCATACCGTAAGTCAAACTCCAACAACCTTTACCACTTCCCACTTCACTCCAACCACCGTAACCACTTCCCACTTCACTCCAACCACCTTAACCACTTCCCACCTCTTCTTAACCACCACCCACTTTACTCCAACTACCTTAACCACTTCCCACCTCTTCTTAACCACCTTCCACTATAACCATAATAACCAACCAAGCCATTTGGAAGCCTACAAATAACCCCATTTGCAAGTGAAAAAGGGATTTTGGAAAATTGAGAGAAGAGCTTCTCAAAGTTTTTTCTCCCAATCAAAGCTACCAGAGTGATCCTGGAGCAAGAAGGAAGCTCGTGGAGGAGAGAATTTAGAGTTTCCAGTCATCTCCGGCGAGCTCCAGTGGCCTTCGGTGAGCTCCGACGTTCAAGCTCACTGCTAGTCCAAGTATGCCTTCCACTTACTTCAATTCATGTTAAAAATGCTCTCCTAGGTCTCCCTCTATCTCCCTTGATCAATTCCAACAGAGCCAGAGGTCTCCTTTGGTCGGAATTGGGCTTCTAGGCCTCGTTAGAGCAATTTTTCGGTGGCCTAGGTGAGGGCACGAGTCCAGAGCTTGATTCGTGCCTCACAGTGCTTGATCTTCCTTCCAAGACATCCCTCTTGCTTCTCCACCTATCAAAACCCCACTTCAATCGCTGTGGAAGCTCCTAGTGGAAGCTCACCTGAGTCACGACGTCTCGCCGTCACTAGGGAAGAAAACTGAAAACAACAGCTGATCGTGTGCCTCCAGCCCCGCCGTGCCTCTCCGATCATCCAAAACACTCCACAGCGTGCCTCCAACACACCGGAGCCTTTAGAGTCGAGCCTCGTGCCCTAAATCACTCCCACAACCATGCTCACCGGAGAAGATGACGGCGACAGAAGGTGGAACCCAACATCGCACGGTCTTCCTCCATTTTGGTCCCTAATGGAAGGGGAATGATCCTCACCGCACCGCTAAGCCTCCTGGAGCGCTAGACCATGAGCCACAGCCCTCCAGCACCTCCTTCTTCTCCAGCACCATCACCAAAGTGCCACGACGGCGAGGGAGATGGGCAGCCTCTTCCGACCGTCAAGGTCATGATCCAGACCACTCGATCCTCTCTTTCTCTTCTCCTCTTGCTCATTGTGCCTTCTGATCTTCGATCAGGCTTTGGGATGCTCCAAAGGAGCATCCCCGGCAGTCTCCGATGGCCATCGATCCTTTTTTTCTTTTAAAATAAAAAAAAGTTTTCTTTTAAATAATTTCTGAATTTATTTTTCTAACATTTAGGTCCTTATTTTCTAACAAGTAAGTCTTTTTTTCTTACAATTAGGTCCTTGCATTTTTTTAAATAGTTTGAATAAAGTTTGATTTGAAAATATTGCAATGTGCCCCTTGAACTTTCCTAATAATGCTTTCCATGCTTAAAAGTTTGACAAAAACCCCTGAAATTTCTTTTCACACATTTAAGTACAAAAGTTTTGCATTTAAAACCCTAAGTTTCATGAAAATAATTCTGAATGCATATTTCTCTGATTAAATTGCATTTAAACCCCTAAGCTTCATTAAAATAACTCTGAATGCATGTTTCTCTGCCTAAATTGCAAGTTAAACACTGGGAATTTAAATATTTGTTCAAATGTGACTTAAATTACATTTTAGCCCCTGAATTTTATTGATTTCACACTAAATGCATGTTTTCTGGGATAAATTTACATGTCAACTCCTAAAACTCTCTATTTTCAAACATGGATTCTTTTTCTTGCATATTTTACCCTGAATTTCCACAGAATTGCATTAAATGCATGTTTTGATGGCAAAATTGCATTTTGACCCCTAAGAATCTTCAATTTGACCAAAAATGCATAATTTTGCACATTTGACTCCAGATTTCTTCAAAATTACATGAAATGTGTTTTTCTATGTATTTTTGGTGATTTAGCTTCAGAATTTCAGTTTCCATTCAGAATTTGGGATTTTTGCACAAAAGCGCCTAGAATTCACACTTTTACACTCTCACATGCATTTTGCACATTTTGTTGCTATTTTCATGTTTTCTTGCAATTTTTTCTTTACATCGTGCACTCATTTATAACTCATTTCAAGCTTGGTGTTTCCATTGTTTCACGGATTTCTTCTGATTTTCGCATTTTTTATTTGATTTGGCTTTCCATTGCCTGAAGGCCTACATTAACATGCTTAACAACGCCGACATTGTTCCGAATAAGAATTATTTTCCCCAATTTGATTTTCTTGGATTTCTTCGAATTTCTGCAAATTTGCATGAGTCTTTTAGAGAGTTTCTCGATTTTCACAATTTTCATCATTGCCCACAGGCGTACAGTAAAGCGGCATTCTCAATGCCTACATTTGTCCCTTGGATTAACTTTTTTCCCTTTTATTCATTTCTTCTCTTTGATTTGGCATGTTTTCTAGTCATCTTCAGCATATGCATTCAGAATAGGCAAGCATACACCCAATAGACCTTTGGCAAGTAGGAAACTTAGAAAGAACGAGTTCCTTGGGCACATGGGGGTGCCTAACCCCTTCCCCATGCACAACAAGAATCCTTACCCTTTCTCTGGCCCGCATTGATTTGTACACTACATCCATTAGGCATGGAGCATACATGTTTTCTTCATCTTGTTTTCTTCTTGGTTTTCTTTTGTGCTTGGTTTTCCTCGTCTTTCCATTAAAAGACTAGGTGGCAACTCCTTTCGTTATCCCTTCTTATCTTTCCTTAGTGTTTCCGAGTCTAGTCTTCTTCTCCGGATTCACCATCTTCGTTGTGACCGTATCGAGACTCCTCGTGTGCTTCCATGCACCCGTAAGGAGAGCCGTGCAGGGTTCCACCAGCATGGTCACAGAATGCATTAGGGATGACAAATCAAAATATGCAAGGGATTATATGCAAATCTTACAAAGATAATAATATAACTGAAAGTTTTTTTTTAAAACTACAGGGACTTAAAAATAAACAAAAAGGACTCAAATGTAATAATCTAAGGACCTAAGAATAAAATTCTAAAACTAAAGGACCTGGGCCCAAAATGCTCCTTCGAAGTTCATCGACGTTTGATCTACGGTAAGGACTCCAGCGGGGCTCCAACGACTAGCCAGGGGCGTTGCGGCGGCGGAAGAAGGTGGGCGACTACCCAGGATGCTGGAGGGAGGCATAGCGGGAGTCTCCAGCTTGTCGTGCTGGGCTGGAGTTGTCTAAGGTGCTTCCCCCACCTCGCGCTCCAGCAAGGTGACCCTTCGAAGATGGGGAAGATGACGGCGAGGATGGTGGCGGTGACACAGTGGCTGGAGCAACGTGGCGAGGACCTAGAGAGCTTTAAGGAGTCACAACGAAGCTCTGGGAAGCATTGACGTGGACTAGGGGAGTCTGGAGCATCCCTCCCATCCCCTGCATCGGCCACAGGCACAGCGAAGGTTGGGGCAGCGCTTTAAGGGCTGTGGTGATGGTGTGGTGGTGCAGAGGGATTCATGGCGATGTGGTGAGGCTCCTTGGAACGACGATCTAGAGCTGGCATGAACGGAGAGCGCTCGAGCTTCTATGACAGAGGATCGTCGGTCGGTGGGTAGCGGTGGTGCCCTCGAGCCTAGGATGGCCAATGGAATCCCCTCATGAGCGACGAGGCTTAGCGAGGAAGAGAAGAAAAAGGGAGGAGAGGCCCTGGGGGCCTCACCTCGATCCAGGAGGCCAAGACCTCACCGACGACATAGAACCCATCGTCGGAGGGGGAGTCGACGGCGTACCAAGAGCACGTCTTCGTCAAAACGTGTCCTAGGCAGCTAGGGAAACTCACTAGACCTATGGGGCATGCTCTGAATTGAAAAAAGAGGGGAAAGGGGAATACCTGATGAGCGGCGCTGTCTCCCCGACTGTGCTCGAAGGCGGTGCTTCTCTGGTGGCTCTTTGGCTGCAACGACTTGAAGCTTTCGGAGGTGTCAAAAATGGTTCGAGGAGAGGCTCTGGGTATGGGTTCTTGAGGCTGAAGCATTGGAAGGAGGGCTGGCAGAGGACTTCGGAGAGAGGGATCCTATCAGTCGGTGGTGAGGCTTTTAAACTTCAGTAGAGCTCTCCCACGCCGTCGATATCTTCCCGCAAGGGCTGAGCGTCGTAAGATCGAGCACGTGACCAAGGTGGAATGTCCGAAGATCGCGTGAGAGGATGATTAGTGTCGGAGTTCTCAGGATTGACCGTCGAAAATCTCACCGGCGAACCAGGGATCGTCGGAATCGCCGTTGGAATTATTTTCCTCTTTTATAAAGTTTTTTGATTTATGGATTTAATGAGTTATTAGGCCTGCGTTTGGGCCTGTGTTTTAGGGTTTTTGTTTAGGGATTTTAGGGTTTTGA
>JAMKQA010008930.1:0-11800 GCA_024699735.1 Posidonia australis | reverse complement strand
AAATCCTATGCACAAAACAAACAAATTAGAAAAATGCAATGATTATGATGGTATGCAATGCGAATGCATGCCTCTAGTATGCACTCTCTCACCATCTAGGGGTGTCCTATCAGGTTGTCTACTCCGGGTTCACAGCTTGGGTGGATAGGTCTCCGACTCAAGGTTAGAAATAGTAAGGTCCCTGTTCTAAATCCCAACCAAAGCATAGGCAGTGAACGAGTGGTGCTTTCGGAGCCTTAACCTCTGCCAAAGCAGTAGGCTGCGCCGCTTTACTAACACCGACGCGACCCCAGTTAAGGGGGAACAAGCCCGATTTTCCATCCTATGCCAAAGCCATTAGGATGAACCACCAGAACATGTCCTTCGCAGACTGTATGGGTAAGCCTAGGAGAGGAGAGGATGCATGCCCTATATGATGTATGTGAATCATGCAAACAAAATAAAAAGGGGCTGCATAGAACTAGAAATGCGGGTAAAGATCCCTGTTACGTGCGAGGAAGGTGTTAGGCACCCTCGCACGCCCGACGAATCGATCTTCTAATGATTTCTCTTTTGCAAATGAATGTCGGCCTTTCAGCCTTTTGCTGTACGCCCGAAAGCAAAGCAAAATATGCAAAGCAAAACATCAGAGGGTGCACTCTGGAAATGCTTGCAGCAGAATCATTCTGGATAAAAACTCGGAAAGCAAGCTTTAAATGAGTTAAAATATGCTAATGCAATGCAATGACCTTGAGCTCAAGGGCCTGAAGCCTCACACAAGATCACAATCTACGTGAACTAGATGCAGAAAACATGATTCAGCCAGGCCTCTGGATCATGGACTGATACACATGATTCTCTCAAGGGAGTAGGGTGCAATCAGTCTACCAGATTCAACCTGGAGCTGAATAACAAAGCAGAAAAAGCAAATGGAAAACGATTTGATTGAAAGCTGAAAACATGCAGGTGGCATCTCGGCAAACCAGAGAATCGATCAGAAAGAAACAAGCTTAAAATTCTGCGATAAAGCCATGCAAGTATGCTGCTAAATGCGAGTGCTCTGATCTCTGACCAGTCTGGCGCGCCTGCTGAGTGCGCCAGAGTGGTGCGCGGGTTAGGTGCGACAGGAATATGTGCCACAGGGATTCTGGATCAGACTGTGACCTGATCCAGAACCCACCCAGCAGAGATGCAAGGGAAATCTATGCAAGTGCTAAAAGGTTTATGCCATGATAAAAACTGGGAAACATGTTACGAGTGCATGGGGGTCAAGAATCATATTGAAAACAAAGCATTTGAAGCCAAAACGAGGTGAGGGGTTCATGCATAAAAATGTGTGAAGTATTCAAGAACTAGCATGATTCGGGTAAAACAAAACAAAACATGTGCAGATGTTGATCAAATGTGCATGCATCTACGTGTAAAAGCATACATGATGCATGGATAAACATTATATGCAAGGAAATAACAACACATGTAGATTACGTGCTAGAAATGTAAATATGGATTAACATGGAGATATTTGCATAGAAAGCACAAGCATGATATCATAAAAAACATCATAAACAGATCAGTCGTAGAGTTTTAAGCATGCTTTATTCAGTCCTAAGATGCCATTGAGCAATTAAAAACGGGAGGTAGAATGCCTACCTCACGATGTTCCTTCTTTGCGATAACAGTGATAAGAAAACCTTTGTTGCTTTGGAAGGCTCTGGGACGCAAGGAGGTGCTCCAGGGAATGAAATCAGGCTGCTGGACTGATGGAGAAGCTCGTGCAGAGGTCAAGTTTTAGAGTAGAAAATGGCTAGGTGTAGGGATTTCCACTCAGAATTCTCAACGCTCAGGATTTTTGGTCTCTCTTTGTGTCTCTCAAAACGGTGCCTTTGGAGGTCCTTTTATAGGGAACTCTCAGGGATGAGTTACGGGTATAAGAAGAGCCTCGCAGACGAGGAGCCTGGAATATTTCACGGCACATTCGCTGCTAGAGGTAACAACCAAGGAAGGTGGAAAGCCCGCAGTCGCAACCTTGTGCGCCAGGGAGGTGCGCTGGATAAGTGCGTCACCTATGTGTGCTAGGGATGTGCGTTAGGTAGATGTGCTAGGTTGGTGTGCTAGGTAGGTGCTCTCCCCTATTGGCCTGGTTTTTGGATTGGGCTGCAGGCTTGCTGTGGGTTCAGGGATTGGTTCAAAGGTCAGCCATATCCAAAGCAACAATTGGAGTCTTATCAATGAACTACCTCAAAATCGAGGTGTCTACAAGTGCCAACATCTAACCTAGGGTTAAACATGAACCCTAATATTCATCTAAATCATTAAGGAGAAAGACTTAGTATTTCTAAATCACATAATCTTTTATTCTACCCATAACACAAGAGAATCTTGTTAAGTCATTTTAGGCATTCTTAGAATCATTCTAATGATGCTCGTAAACATTCTATGCCTCAAAACTACCTACAAGGCCAACCTATCAATTAATAATAATAAAAAATCTAAAATCCAACCAAAACACCTATGGAATGGGTTCAGGGTTTGATTTGGCAGACCGATTTGAAATCGATCGATCAAACCTGAGTTCTGGGCTCACACCTGAGAACACAATCGACATACCGAAATGGATTTGTAAACCGAACCTTGGATGCTGGGCCAATTGCATGAGAGCCAAATCGACATACCGAAATAGATTTAGCATACCATTTTATGGGTTCATGGGATTCCTAAGAGCATGATCGGTATATCAAAATGAAATCGGTATGTCGATTCTTTGGACCTGCACCCAAATGAAGCGAATATGCAACCCTTGTTACCGATTGTATGAGCCAAGATATATAATAACCAAAATAAGCACTTCTTGTCCTGAAACTTGCTAACACAATTCAGTTTAATGCATCCACAATTCTTTGGACCTGTACACAAATGAAGATTGCAACACCAAGAACCCATCTACATAAAATCAAGAACCCAATCTTCAGATTTGTGTAAAGATTATCATTTATAAATTTATCGAAATTTTGATATGATTATCATCTAAAGTGCATTATATGGCTTTTTGTTCGATTATAAGTTATAAATGTTGAAGTGAAATGCCATATATTGTATAGAATGATGCATGGTTTCTAGGCTTCTTTTAATTATGTATATTTGATTTGATGTCATAACAATGAGCTAAATAGGGGTCAATGGAGACATAGATAAATGAGCAAATTCAATTTAGTGGGAATGTGGGACATGAGATTTAGAAAAGTTGTTGCTAAGAAGCATCTATATATTAATAGTTTCGTGATAAACTTATCTAGTTTTTGCTCATATGATATGTCACATAAAATTTTAATAGTCATGTTAGCAATTTGTTCCATTTGTGAAACATATGTTAGTAAATTTGATAAATCCCAGGCCCTACTGTGAAAGATACAGGTTTTGGCCCCAAACCAGAGCGATATTGAAGAATGAGCTCACACCTTTGGAGTTCATAGGATACATATAGACACATCCTCTTCGACCTAAAGGTAAACACGAATTTGGCAAAGGAAGGGTTCACTCCCTCACTTAGTTCTTTATTTATAGAATTCCTTTACTTGTCAAATCGAATTGTGGGATGACAGTCTTTTTCTGAGAGTACTAGTCACACTCAAGGATGGAAAACACTTGACCAAAATAAATTACATTCATTCATCTAGCATATGTCTATGTGGACCATTCATTGAGTGTTGACCTTGCATTAGCATTATTTATTTGAATCATGCGTCCATCCATTACTTCTCATATCATTGGAAGTGAGACTGTGGATGAAACAATGTTCTTTAAGAGTGTTAGAAATTCTTAAAATATGCGATTCTCCTAAAATTAGTTTGAATTCCATTCCAATCCGAGTAAGCTCTCAATTAGGATGCCATGTTTTTTATCTTTCGATCAGCGATAGGGTAGCTGCCCCATGGCCACCACTATTCCATTTTAGTTTCTTCTTTGTTAAGTCATCTCCACATGGTTGACATGGTTTCAACAACGGTTGCAAAACATAGCTCCGAAACTGGCTTGATTTATCCATGTCTAAGTCTTCAATATGACGACACTTTAATTGAACCATTTGATTGTGTGATCACGTCCCGAAATTCAATCTGTTCACCCTTTCCACCAGCTAGCTGTGGGATAAAGTTTTCAAACTAGGTAAGTCCCACCTTTTGTCTATGTGACAATCTTTCGAAACCAAAAGGTATTTTCATTTCTTCAATCCCTAGTGGCTAATTGTTGAGAGTGAGCTCTCTCTTTCAAGAAATGCTCAAGAGGATATCATGCTTACCTTAGAGCTAATCTTGTTCTAAGATCAACTCCAAGGAGGGACATTTGTAGATATCCTATTTTCACATTTTCGAGATTCAATTAAGGATAGGAAACTGTGAGGCACCCTAAATCATATAACTAAGGATATTTAACACATCTTCTAGATTTTTCATAATTTATTTTGAAACAGTTTTTGATTTAAGGTCATTAGATGTGGTAGAGTTAATATACTCAAACTAGTGGCAAATTTGAGTACCTTGAACATTTTTTCTTAATATGAGATCGTTAGTTGTGATGAAGCTAACACACTCAAACTCGCAGCATGTTTGAGTATCTTGAATATTTTTCTTAATATGTTTGAGTATCACTACATAGGAACTGCTTTATTGATTCTTTGATTCTTGACAACTTACCATGTAAATGATAAGAATTTACTCAATTGCTTTTGCCAGTTTATCACTACATAGGAACTGCTTTATCAATTATTGACAACTTACCAAGTAGATTATAAGAATTACCCAATTACTTTTGATAGTTTATCACTACATAGGAACAACTTTATCAATTAAGTGTAGGCTATGAAGTTGACTGTTGAACTCTTAAATGCGATGACAATTTTACATGCAAGGTGTTGTGGTGGTAAGCTTCTTTTCAGGCCACATTGTTGATACCCTATTAGAGAAATGGTTGTTGTTTGTAGGTGAAAAGGAAGGGTGCTGTGGATTGGTACTGCACTAAGCGATTAGTAAAAGGGTGTCCTATTGCTAGTTACCCACCTCTACAATCATAGTGTAGGCTTGAGAGAGACAATCTTACTCATTCTGGTCGTTACTTTTGGTTCTCGACATCCTATCAATGGATGTACCAAGCCAAGCAACTGCAATTGATACGTCTTGACAATGGAAGTGCTCATAAGATTGAGTTAAAGTAATAGCACCAATGATTCTGTTAGGTCTAGAATCAGCTTCATATCTCAAAACACACATATGAGAGTCCTCACTGGCACAAAGCACATGCTTGCCATCTGCTGTTAAGGAGGTTGAAATCTGACTAGTTTTGTTGTGAAACCCTGTAACAACAATTTATGTTATGAAAATGATTAGATAATTGTTAAATTATTATTTAATTTCACCTTAAGATGTGATGATGTTCTTATCCATAGAAATTTTTGATGTCTTGTGTCGAATACTTTTACATGAAAAAAAGAAAGAATTTCACCTTACATCTGGACAATGTCCTGCATGTTAGTATGTCAAGAACCTATAATTTATCAAGATGCCAAATAACAAGGTTGTTAATTATTCCTTTATTGATGAATTACATGTTTTCTATTATGATGCCCAAAACGATGACATTTTTTACACTTCATTGGTGCCATTTCTCAAACCCTTGATGGCATGTGCTTCTTCTTTGGTCTACCAGATCTTGGTTTGGTGATCCAAGGTTTAATTGCAATCGTATTGGGACAAACTCTTGCGTGATCAATCTTGTAACGCTCCCAGGCGTCACAACCTACCATCCTAACTCACCTAGAGTATTTACTAAATAAATAAATCTAAAATAAATGCAATAATTAAATTGAATAACTAACAACAATTAATTACTAAATCTACTTAGAACTTGTGGCATGCGTTTACGTGACTCTCGCTATATGCACTAGACTTGACCGCTATTCTTCTATCTACACTTGCAAGAAAATTGTTAAAATGCACATGAGTGACATCTAGAAGTCACTCAACACACACCTACCAACCTACTAAAAGAAAGACACAACAAACCAAGTTTGGACTCGCAGACATTTAGTTCCCAAATCACACACTGCCCCCTCCTACAAAGAACCAGAACCTACCATACTCCATTGCAGACAAGCTTTGAAATCCCTTTTTAAAACATATCTTTTTAAAATCAAAGTCAAGATCTCTCAAAAAAAAAACTTAAGATCTGCAACCAAAACACACCACTAAAATAGGCATCTCCATTAATGATGCCAGAAGACCAAAACCACTGAAAACCTTGATGCACAAAACTATATAGGCGTGCATGCCAGAAAACAACATCTAAAAACCCTTAAAAAGAAGGCTTCTTATCTGGATGCCCTAAAACCTCAAATAAGCAAGCTACTATTGCCTGACAAGCAGGATTTCTTTAAAATATATTGTTCAAAATCATTTCTCTTTTCCTTTTCAAAACATGTACATCTTTGAAATCTCTTTATGCACCCTTGGAATGATTACTCTACTCCAAACGAAGTCCAAAAACCAACACCAAAACCATAGTAACAAAACCAAAGTCACCTCTGGACTAGAGTTTGAAAACCTATATCAGAGCTCGAAAATCACAAACAAAAACTCACGCAATCAACGTAAAAACTTATCATGTCACGCTAGCCACAAGTGATCGATCAATCATAAGCAGCTGTTAAGGGACTCTAACCCCCAACACATTGCATTGCCGCGACAAGACTACCCTATGTAGGAGTCCCTTGCCTTGAGTCCTTACACGAAGAACCCTCAGAAGAAAAGTCCACATGGGACAACAATACACACAGGGTGCACCTTTATCGGTGACCTCTGCATTGGGGCCGCCTAGGGACTCTAACCCTGGACATTAAGCTACCTAGGGACTCAGACCCCGAACCCTACTAGTACCACATTAGGGCCACCTGGGGATTCTAATCCTAGACCACGGGCTACCTAGGGACTCGAACCCTAAACCCTCTAGTGCTTAGTTTGAAAACCACAGAAAACCATTTTTGAAATCATTGTACGACATAGGCATTTCCGTTTTCAATTTTGTTTTTTGGAAATCAATTTTGAAAACCATATTGGAATCACATTGGAATTGTCTTGAAAAAACCACAAAATTGCTACATAGAATCCCACACATGAAATCACACAATCAAAAATTATTTTCAAGAAATCAACGGAAATGGATTCCTCATGCAAATGCCAAAGACCTCCAAAAACTCCACTAAATAACGTATTCTAGGAAAAACTTGCCACAACCATGAAATATCCAAGGAAAACAATGTGATTTTGATATTAAATCCACATATAATCCATTCATGCATAGAAACCATAAACCGTAGAGAACTCATCATCAGCAAAACTAATTTCAAGCAGAGTAACCAAATCTCTAAGGTTGGATTAATATATGGCTCACCCAGAGCCAATCGGCATACTAAACCAAATCTAGTATGCCAAATTAAGCGCCGTTCGAACCCAACAAGGTAGCAACCCTGTTGCCGTTCCTTTAGAATTCCTTGAGAAATCTCGAGGCATCACCACACCATAGCATGCATTTAGTAGATGGAACTAATAAGGATGATCCCGGTAGGTCATGTACCTCCATCAATGATAATCCCTCCGCCCACTTGGTCACAACAATGGTGAGGAAGAGCGGTGGCACAACGACGGACAACAACACGGTAGCAACGACAATGGCGAATATGGCGATTGCTGTGGGTAGTGGATTCCCCCCATCTCTTCCTCTCGGTCTATCTCCCTCTCTCTTCCTCTGTCTCTCTACTTTGGATTCTCCTTCTCCTCTCTCTCTCTAGGAGGCAACGATGGTGACGACAACTAGAGCTTGATGACATGATAGTGATGGGGGGAATGACTGTGCACGGCATAAGATCAGTGCCTGTCTCCTCCCTCTCACCTCATCTTCTCCTCTCCCCCCTATCTCAAGCTCGCATGGAAGTAAAGAGGGTCACCAGATCCCACAAATATCAAAAGTGCTTCAATAACGTTTGGGGTCAAACTCAACTCAAAGTAGATGACCAATTTGACATGCCAAAATTATTTTAGTATGTTGAACGGGTTCTCTGTTGGGAACCTGACAAACCCAGATTTGGTATACCGAATGCCATTTGGTATGCTGAAATCTACCCTAAGCCCATTCTTGGGCGTTTATAGTGCACTCAACTTGGAATTGATTCCCTCTTGTCCTTCCTAGCCTACCCAAGCGTGCAACTAAAGTTTGCATGTGTTACAAATCACTGGAATAGGATTTATGCACTTCTCATAAACAAGTCTACAAGTTGCCAACATGAAATATGGACTACAAAAGTTATGAATATTCTTGCCAACAAATTGAATTACTACATAGGCATGTTTGAATGGTAGCCACTTCACCCTTCATTCTTTGTAAGACCAATTAGATGTCTCTAGATTTATAATACAAGATGGGTGATCATGAACATCAATGATTGTGAAAGACGTACTGATGTCGCATTTCATTTCTCTGTAATCACAAATATCACTTTGAAGTTGCTCTTCTACTTTGGGATAAGATATGAATCTCATGTACTACTTTCAATCTTTCTTTTTGACATCATTTTTATGATTTGAATGCATATATATGATCTATTAGTTCAGTGATGGCCAAGTGACGGACTTCCTTAATCCAAGCATTAAATGATTCAACAATATTGGAGTTCATATAACGGTAACGTTCTCCTTCAAACAATTTATTAGCCTAATGTTGTAGTCCGGAAGCATCCACAAAATTCTTAGCATACTTTGAAGTTTGACATAAAGCATCAAAATTTTCTTGAAAGTCTTCTACTTTAAATTTATAAGCACATTTCTAGAAAAGTAGTGCCAACCTACAAGAAAGTTCATTATCAATGTTATACAATAATATATGTCAAAGTTGTATAAAGTAAGAAACAAACCTACTTTGTATTACTTTGGGATATCGTAGAAGGACTTGTGTAATGAAATTTTCACATAAGTGCTGTAAACAATCACCATAATGTGAAGAAGGAAAGTTCCTTGGAATGGATGGACCTAATCCTTACTTTACATCGATCTGATATAAATGTGTATGTTGTAACCCGATTGAGAATTTCCATCAAGTATTTCATAAACCATTCCTAATTTTCTTTTGTCTCCGAGTCAACAATGGCAAATGCCAATAGATATATACCATTTTCCTTATTTACACCATTTACAGGAAGTAAGACTCCTTGATACTTTGATTTTATATGCGTATCATCAAGAAATATAAGAGGTCTACATCCAACATGAAATCCAAATATGCATGCAAGAAATGCAATAAAAGTTCCTTTAAATCTTACACCGTCGGTATCACTGTCATTATCACATTGCAAATCAAAATATGAACATGGATTTGTCTGTATAGCAACTTCAATACACCTCCTAAGTTTGTCAAACTAAAGTGCTTCAACTCCATATATCTATTTCCTCGCAATCTCCTTACCAATCCATGCTTGATGATAAGGTATATGAATATCATATTCATTGGATATATCACTCATGAGATCAAAAGCCTTATAAAGAGGTCTACACTTAAACTTATCTTCAATGATATTTGCAATCAATTGCCTTGAAGCCTTGGGATGATTTGTTGTTCCAATACCTCCATCACAAGTATGTAAATTATTGAATGATTTTATACAAAAGATGCCACATTCACCAACTAATGTAGCCAATATTTGCCCAACATGATTCTCTTTGACAGATCGAGCCTTCACTTTTTATGGCTCACTTTTTAACAACTTATAGTCAAAATTCCAAGCAATAGCGTAATTATGAAGAATATCTCAAAAACATTTAACTTATCAAATTCTTGACCAACTTCAGTTAATTTACTTCTGAAAAGCTCAATCATCTTTCTTTTAGTTTTAGGATTATTACTCTCACTATCAATCCAATCAACAAATGGTTTCTTTAAATGTTGTTGTAACGCCCCGATTCTAGGCATGCTACCAAATCACAGTATCACAAGCATAATTACACAAAATTACAGAACAAATATAACTGTAACTAAGGCTCACCTTCAGGATCACAATGTGCGGCTAGAAGCTCCAACTCCTGCACCGGAACTCGGCTGCACACGGGCTGCACCTGAAAACCAAATAGCACGTGTGAGTGATATTTAAGCCACCCAGTACGCGCTCCAAAACATACAAACCACAAAAAACTTGGCAAAACCATAAATCTCACTTTTTCAAAACTTGATTTTCTTTTTTTGAAAATCATCCTTTCTTTTATTAAGCAATCATATGGGTATTCAATCCCAATCCATGCTTTTCAAAAGCCATATTTCCTTTCTTTTCTCAAACATCTTGGAAATTTGTTCCAAGATCACATTTTCTTTCAAAACAATCATTTCAAAAACTTTTGGAATTCATTTTTCAAAACATTTCCATTTTCAATACTAGGGATTTCTTCCCAAATTACACATTTCAAATCCACCTTTCTGACCAGATCCAGCCTAAAGCACAATGCCCCATTGGACTCAAAATCAAATCATAAACATTGGCTGGCAATTGGTTAAAACATTATCATTTCTTTTCAGGATTTTAGGACCAGTTCACAGCAGAATCTCAAATGTCACCACGTAGTCGCAGTACAGCAACCAAAAAGCAGTTTGGTTGGGTAATTTGTAGTAAAGCCCAAAAGTGGTGGATATTTGCACACAAGTCCTCACCTTTGCAAGCAATTTGAAGAATCGCAGCAAACAAGAAATCCGAGCATGCATCTCGACAGGAGTGCCAGTCTCTGCACCGCAACCCCTACAATCAGCATATTGCAGTTCCTTCCAGGGGAATAATCCTGGAGTTATCACTTCGTTTCCCGAGATCTCATCTTGAGCAGATAAGACCCTTTTGCCCCTTTGGATTTCTGCGGGCGCGGAATCCAGCTTGCTTGACTTTGACCGGGCGGTCAAGGTGCTTTGCCCCTTTGGATTTCCGTGGGCGCGGAATCCAGCTTGCTTGATCTTGACCAGGCGGTCAAGGTCCTTTGCCCCTTTGGATTTCCCGGGTGCGGAATCCAGCTTGCTTGATCTTGACCAGGCGGTCAAGGTCCTTTGCCCCTTTGGATTTCCACGGGTGTGGAATCCAGCTTGCTTGACTTTGACCGGGCGGTCAAGGTCGTTTACCCCTTTGGATTTCCGCAGGCGTGGAATCCAGCTTGCTTGACTTTGACCGGGTTGTCAAGGTCGTTTGCCCCTTTGGATTTCCGCGGGCGCGGAATCCAACTTGCTTGACTTTGACCGGGCGGTCAAGGTCGTTTGCCCTTTTGGATTTCTGCAGGCGTGGAATCCAGCTTGCTTGACTTTGACCGGGCGGTCAATGTCCTTTGCCCTTTTGGATTTCGCGGGCGCGAAATCCAGCTTGCTGATCTTGACCGGGCGGTCAAGGTCATGTGCCCCCTTTTTGATTTTCGCGGGCACGAAATCCAGTTTCTTGGCTTTGACCGGGCGATCAAATGTCCTTTGCCTTTCCTCGGCTTTCCTTGGCTTTAACCGGGCAGTTTAAGTCCTTGGTTTCTCAAATTTCCTTGGGCAGGAAATCCCGTGGCTCGACCTTTTGACTAGATAGTCAAGGTCTTAGCCTCTTTCTCGGATTTCCTAGGGCAGGAAATCCCGTGGCTCGACCTTTTGACCTGATGGTCAAGGTCCTAGCCCCTTTCTCTGATTTCCTGGGGCAGGAAATCCCATGGCTCGACCTTTTGACCTGATGGTCAAGGTCCTAGCCCCTTTCTCGGATTTCCTGGGGCAGGAAATCCCGTGG
>JAMKQA010008929.1:0-12406 GCA_024699735.1 Posidonia australis | reverse complement strand
GATTGCAACCAGATGCACAGAAAACCACCCACAACCACACACAACCAAGAAACAACAGATTATCCATTAATAAACCATTAAGCACAAAATCACAAATAATACATGGTTTATTAAATACGAAGGATAATCGGGCCTAGATGTTACAATGGTTCGTTAAATTGAAAAAAAAAAATCGAAGAGAGAAAAGAAATTTGCTTCAAGTGTCAAAACCATCAAGTAGGTCATGCTCAACCTACTCTTGGGTCTTTGACGACTCTTTGAAAATGTTTCACAATCTCTACGCTACGAGGAAACACATCTAAACCAAAATGCACAAACTCAACACTGGATCCAAATCTCTTCCAAAATCAAGAGTTAAACATTCTATCATAACATCAGGTTTGAGATTCTAAACAAAACAACTAGAAAGCACATATTTTGAATATTCCAACTTAATCCAGTATTGTGAATTAAGCTTCCCACATGGACCATGAATCATACATCTGGAGACAATCTCCTAGTGGGTCATTAACAACATCAAGAATCTCAGCAGTGATGAAACGATCAATCTGTTACGCTTGTTGAATATTATCCTCTGGGGCAAGAGTAATCAACATATGGATATGT
Organism: Posidonia australis; assembly: GCA_024699735.1. Classification (NCBI taxonomy): domain Eukaryota; kingdom Viridiplantae; phylum Streptophyta; class Magnoliopsida; order Alismatales; family Posidoniaceae; genus Posidonia; species Posidonia australis. Next base: position 11,800 of record JAMKQA010008929.1, on the reverse strand, counting down.
GGAAGCCCACGTTTTTGAAATTCGATAACTCCAATATCTATAAAAAAGAATGTCACTATAAGAACAAAGCGTAATAATTTTCCAAATGCAAGAAGTAATTGTCAATAATGAACACAAACTTGAAACAACTCGTCCAAAAAGTTTTCCATTAACCATGTTATCTCTAAGTTGCTTGACTTTAATATTAAATACTCTTGCAACGATATCCAGACGATTTGTTGGCTCACGAGCTCCAACTTTATCGAGATAATCACATATCTCTTTCCAATTTGGATTGCAAGTGAAAGTCAAGAATAAATCTGGATCACCTAACCAGGAACAAAATACCATTGCATCTTGATAGTTTTGTTTCATATACCTTAGACCTCCTGTAAAGGATAAAGGAAGTATAATTCTTCTACCGACACTTGATCTTTCAACATTTCTACTTTCCATTGCTTCCTTTATTTCTACATAAGTTTCTCCTCTAAACTTCTCTTGATTTCTTTGAAGCCAAGTTAGGTGTTCAGACTCAATCGCTACATAGGCATCAACTATATACTGTTGTAGGAGACGATGACCTCGCATAAGGGTGTTATTTTCAAAACAACGGCTTTGTAGTCTAAAAGCATAATTGTTCATCATGCTAAACTTGTCCTTCTTGTTGGAAACATGTCCACCATACCGCATATTCAATCTCCATTATTGTTTCCTTTCCTGCTAAGGAAACAATAATGGATATTGTAAAGGCATGTATTTAGGATGGAACTCATTGATTCTTTGGAGGCCACTTCCTATTTCAAAAATAATAATGTTACACTGGATGCTTTGTTGATCTATGTTTTCCATCCTAAGGACTGCAACCTCATTTGTACTTAGTCTAGAATATTGAATACCATTAGTATCTCTTGACTCAAGAATTTGTAACTGCAATCTCAAACTTGCCTAAATTTTCTGACATAAGGATTTACCTCATCCAACATATTTTGCAACATACATATCAACTCTTTGTTTGGAGAAGTTTCTTCAAAATTTAGGCAAAAAACTTTGACTCTATTGTCAATCTCATTCTCTATGTCATACATGTATAATTGTGCAAATAATGGTTGCTTACCATGTTTCGGTGGCAATGTACTGATTTTATGATAGTCTTCCCCATAAATACGGTAGCAATACAGTCCCCTACCATCGTTGACACTGCTATTAAGGTTGGCTCCCATTGAAGCCAAACTGTAACACCTATGTCTAGATTATCTAGAATAAATGTAATTTTGTTTTTGTAATCTGGATAATTAATTTAATGATGTGGATTTGTGTTGATCTCTCTCCATTGTATTGATAATTATCTCTGACTTCCCTATTGTGTGGTATTTTGAGCATTATGTAATCCACATGTGTATGTGGGACCTAAGGAAGATAAAGTCAAGAATGCACAGTAGCAACTCAAATTCTTTCTTCTTCACCCGCCATTTCCTACAATAAAGTTAAGGCCTACACCTCTTCCGCCACTCCTCTACGCCTCTACCATGCCCTACGAGCACCAGCCTGAGATTTCAAGCAATGAAGGGTGGTGGGTGGTATAAAAGGAGGATGAGGGCCGGTCAATCGGGTGAGCAAGCAAAGAAGAAAAAGAAAGAGAGTGAAAGCGGAGGAAACCAGAGAAGAAGAGAAAGCAAGAGAGAGAGAGGAGGAGAGTGTTCCTCGATGATGAGGAGAGTCGTCGAAGATCAAAGAGCCCAGAGGATGCTGAAAAGAGAGGGAAGGCCACCGAAGGAGAAAGGAATCGTCGGAAATCCACCTTGTGTATACGTTTCCCTTTTCCCTTCCTCTATTTATAATCTTTGAAGAATATTAGGATTTTAGTTTAAAATCATGAATATGAGTTGATTAGCATGGAATTGTGGATGTATATTAATCTTAAAAAAATTTCATGATTTTTCAAGGGATTTTGATGATTTTTTGAGATTAAGCAATAGTGATTAGAAAATGTGTTCTGTGGCTTGTGATTTTTATATCTCTCAAGTTATATCCAATGATTTTTTATGAAATTTATTTCAAAAGAAAGTAGACTTAACAAGTTTGAATACGTGATTTTTGCAAGATTTGTGGTTCACTAGAGATAGGTTCTCCCAAAGTCCTAACTCCGACGGGAGTCGACTCTGGAAAGAAGGAGCTTTTTCACAAATTACCTGGAGTGACATACCGAAATGATTCAGTATGTCGAATAAGGAGATTTCAACAGACCGTTAGATTTTGGTTTGCCGAACCAGGATTCTGAGTCACTTTTAGATTTTAGGACATTTTAGCATTATATTTCCTAATTTCTTGTGTGTAACAATTATTGTTGTTGGTTGTAAGTTTGTTGCTTTGTTGTTAGGAAAGAAAGTACTTTAATTTTAAGTTAAATTCCTTTTATCATAACAAGCTCGTACAAATTATGTGAATTTTGTTATAAATGGTTATGGAGGTTTATCCTAGTCCAAGTGTCGATATGTAACACAAGCAAAATTAATATATAAACTGATCACTATTATATAAACTACTTGTATATGTGTGCCTTCCATTTCAATGTTTAATGCATTTTTAGTTGGTTAGTTTTGGTAATAGGCCATGAGGACTTATCCTAGTGGTTAGTTACTGAAATGCTCCATTGCATTAAGGCATCAAGGATAGAGATTGACCATTTCTTTTATTTGTCGTTGGGGCTCAATAATGTATTATTGTTTGAAGGTTTTCTCCATTATACATTACAATTGCATTACTAACTAGCAATCTTACATTACTACAATTATTTATAGATGGTTTGAACTAAAACTGAAGTAAGCACTAGAGAAACATGGACAATAGGCTATGTTTCTGATAGACTCAATATACTCCAAAGTGATGTATATCATGGAAAATTATTACTTGTGAGGAACTATAATAATATATTATATGTTTGCATTTTTTTCTCTCTCAATGAATTCAATGTTTGCTGTCCTCAGAATCACTACCAGAAGAATCACTCTTTTTAGTAGACCTATCCAGCAACATTTTTTCCTTCACATTTGAGCTAGATATATTGTCCTTATGCAAAGCATCTAATTTAGCAATAGTTGTAATGGTTTTGATAGCTGAAGGATGGCTTACAACAGTAGCTGAAGGTGGATGTACACGCAGTAAGAATCAGTTTAGTAGACAAATGTATGGTAACCTTCCGTATCATATCAATTTATCAGGAACTTTAGACAAACAAAGATCTTGAGAAGTAGTGTCCTTGCGTATGCTTTAGATATCACGAGACAGGACATCTTTAACCTATACATCCCTTGCCACACAAACTTGCATTTCAGACCAAGTGTCAATAATAATTAAGGTTGTCAATGAGTTAGGTTAAATTTAAGATTTTAATTAAGAAATTGAACATGTTAGATCTTAACTCATTAACCTAAAATCTCAAAGGGTCGAGTTATGAGTAAAATATATCACTCCACCCATTAGCATGTTAGTCTTGAGTAATATTTTATATTTCATATTTTAATTGATTGGATATTAATCTATTATTTTTTAAAAGCTTTGTAGATTCTTGAATTTGTCAGATAAATGTGCTTCTAGAGTATTATGAAGCATCTTAAAGTGAAGATAATAAAAATCTACTTCTTTCATTGTATAAAGTTACTCAAATTTTAGGAAAAATTTTGTTTATTTGTTAGATGAACATTTAACTCATTTTAACCTGTTAATTCAATTCAACCTATTTTCTCCTAATAGATTAGTCTAAATTATGAATGAAAAGTTAAAAAATAAAATTATCACTCGACCCATAACCCGTTAAAAAGAAACAGATTGAATCACAAATTAACCTTCAACTTGACTCGTTGACAATCCTAACAATTCACTTTGGAATATCTATATATCTATCAAGAGAACCATATCCTGCGAGCAACCATGAAAAAAAACATGGACAAAAAACAAGTAAATATTCAAATCACAATTATATAATAGTAGAATTTTTGCATGATGGTAAAACTTGTTTCCATACTAACAAGAAGATGAAGTGTCCAATTTAGAAGCTACGAAATAACTGGACCATAACACACCAACACGTAGCTGGATGCATACCCAACCATCACCGCCTCACAAAAAATATCACAAGTAGTAGCACCGTTATCTTAAGTGTATATACAAGTTAACTATTCAAAAAAGAGATTAATGATGGTATTTTTGAAATGAAGATGTCCACAACCAAAGTTAACAAGATGCAACCATCCTAATGCAGCACAAAAAAGAAAGGAACCACCCAAATGCATTTCCTAGCGAAGACGAACAAGGTCGGCCAAATCATCAAAAAGACACCCATCAAAAGGCACACAGGTATCTTCACCCTACTATTCTATGTAGCTGACATCTTCTCCTTCTCCTCCAGTTCATTTTCTACAAATCACAAATGTTATTATATTCCTCCTGTAGCTTCCATCGATCTTTAGCTATTTTCTCAAACTACTACACCCTCTCCAGCATTTCCATCATACAGCTATAGTGAGAACTCCCCTTACTAGTAGGGGCAAGTGGCTAAGGGATCGACAATATGTCAAATGCAAGTTCTTTAGGAGAGCTCAAGGGTACTAGAAGGTACAATATTTCTTAGGTATTGTTTGATAACATTTATGGAAAAATAAATTATTCATATAAATGATGTTTTTGAAAAAATTAGTCTTTATAGTTTTTTATAATCACCATATTTAAATGTTTTTATGCACAAACAAAAAGTTGACGTATTGAAATAATCTAGTGTAAAAAAAAACTGTTTGGTTCAACTTTTCAAGAATAAGTGTTTTTTTTCATAAACTGATTCTAATAATCGTGTTATCAAACGAATCCTTAAATGAATCTACCGTCTACTTAGACTTCCATGTGTTGATCCTCCCATTCCCACAAACCTCCTATACTCCTACATATGTCCGAAGAAATTGTTATGTGTGATTAATAATGTTAAAAAAAAGATAGAGCTGATGCACATGAGTAATTGAGAGAAACATAAATGCTTTAACATTGAAAGTGCATGAACAATGCATGCTAGAGCTTTTTTGAGATAAACTACCATGAATTGAAATTGTATTTATCAACCCAAAACTATAGGAATAAAATAGTAAAACCTAATTATGATGAGAATGATCACAACAGTACCATGATATCCAAGGAGAGGGCTGTGCTAGGTTAACAACATTCAATTGTGGGTTTAAATCCATAACAAAAATTTTTAGATCAATTAAACTAAAATAGGAAGTGGAATTGGTGTGTACATACCACTAACACACGGATATGAATTGAGCAAGACCTGAATGCATGAAGAAAGCAGCATTATATAATGCCTTATGCCATAGAATCCTTTCAAATGCATGAAGAAATCAAATACAGCATCAAACTTACATTATAATCTTGTCCACTAATTTACGTAGGAATGTAAGCAAACATTGTAACTGTCTTATGCCACATTGTTATGTCTTATGCCACATTTTTCTTGGATTTTGGTGTTTAGAATTGTAGGTTCAATGCATTTAGATAGTTTCACAATTTTAATTCTGGGATACATTATTCACGTTAATTTATTTAAATTTGAATCATAAGAAACTCAAAGTTGGCGGGAAAAGAAATAAAAAAGGTTTCAAGACCTACGAAACTGGTAGGCGATGCAATAACTGTATAAGAGGACAACCGATTGAAGATATAGCAGTCACTCCCTTATAAGTTGGCAATACGAAGAAAAGAAGGATGCTACTTCTTTTATTATTATTATTTTTTTTTTTAATTTCTAAAATTTATGGATTGAATTAGTAGACTATAATGTATGTGTTTTTTATTTTATCACGGTTCAATTAACACAGACCCTTAAAGGTCTCAAAATTCTGTAAATTTCAGTAAGTAATACCCATACCATCACCATAACTAACTGGCCTGCACTACAAGATTTTGGTGCAGGGTATGCAATGAAGCTCTTCCTTGTTTGATGTATCATATTTACCAGAGAAAAAGAGAAACAAGCATCTTGTGTTACCTCAGTGAGGATCAAATTTGTCAAAGTAAACCAACAACAAATTTTCCATTTGTTCATGTTCATGACATGTAACTCTTGCTATTCAAAACCTTCTCACTGACTAGAGCTGCTACAAACCAAAGAAAGGGAAATAACAAAATAAATAAATAAGTACGATGTATCAACCGTGTAAAAACAATCCCTTTCTTCAGCAGAAGACAACCCAGACTACAACTAAGGGAACTTTGCTAATTCTGTGCTGTGAAATGGAGATAGTGTTCACTTGCGTGTTGACAATTGTATTTTCTTTCACGGATTCGAATGAAAAACTAAAGAATAGATGGAAGATGATTATAACATTAATGTGACAATAGAGATAACAGTGCAGTTTTTGGAATCTCCAATAGGCAGGAGGAGAAAGCGAAAATTGAAAATGTTGCTTATTCTTCTTTTCTTATATCTGTAGGAAAATAACAAGAAGTGGATAAATTTCACAACAGATGACGGGGGAAGAGGGGGTTGCGGGATGAGCTAAGAGGAGGAAGTTGGTTACTGTAGTATCTATAGTTACCATGGTTTGGGAGATGGTGGGCATCTTCAAACATGCAACCATAGAACACCCTGTCAACTCCCAAAACAAAACACGTGCACTCTAAAAAAAATGGATGTGGCATGATCAAACACCCTTTCTCTGCAACCATCACCAAGCACATGAGCATTGACTGCACCAGTTCCTCGTCTTTCCCTCCTTCCTGACCTCTAACCATAGAACACCCTGTCAACTCCCAAAACAAAACACGTGCACTCTAAAAAAAATGAATGTGGCATGATCAAACACCCTTTCTCTGCAACCATCACCAAGCACATGAGCATTGACTGCACCAGTTCCTCTTATTTCCCTCCTTCCTGACCTCTTCCTTGTTCACTGTCCTTTATGTTATGCTCTTCCCTTTGTCCTGTCATCAAAGTGTGAAAAACTTGATTTGGTTCTTCATTTTTATCAACTTGGTGTTACAATTTCCCTAGATCTAGAAATTTAGTTCATACAATTGAACCTTTTCAAATTGTTTCCTTTTAAGAACCAACAGAATTCAGGCCAGCACTAAAGCATAGGAAACCCATGTATTACCAATCATACTGACGCCAACACATGAATCCTGGGAGAAATCTGTTCATAATTGCCTCTTCTATTACAAAAATTACGTCTATCTAACAAAGGAGTTAAGCCAAGTGGTCTACCATTTTTTCAATGGGATTACTTGTACAAGCCTAGACAAAAGTTGCTTCCTAACGAATAAAGAATCTGCAAAATCCAAATTTGTACCACAAATACGCTCAGCTTTTATCATCCCTAAAATGGTTATGTAAAACTTCAAGTATACAAACTTGTAAAAAAATCTGTTAACTCAAGCAATCATCGCTAGCGTGTTTCCAAAGAAATGGAAAATACAAAACAAACTGGAAGATTTGAACATTAAAAGTGCATCTTCACAATTTCTGCCAAATCTCAAACAATGTTATGCACTTCAATTTTCCATAAGCATGGTAAGATGATCATGTAACAAAAATAGAACCAAAAATCCCTGGCAAGAGTACACACCAAACAAAACATATACATTTTGGGCATTCTGAGCCCTGGGAATCATGTTGATTTTACATTTATTTGTTATATCTAATTCAGGCCAATAGGACTGGGCCTAACAGTAAGAGAATACCTGATACTTGCAGCACAAATATTCAGGCAGTTTATTGTTGTCCTTTCCCTTGATATACAGCTTCTAGACATTCCTTTGCCCTGTGAACTTTTGATTGAAGGTAAAAGCTTCCATTCTTGGCATTCCTCTCAAACAGATTGTCATATCTCTGTAAAAACAGTGCAAGAGAGATATTTCAGTTTTAGGATACATATAATACTCATGCAGTCCAAAACCATTAACTAAAAAATATAACATATCCAAGCATTGGACATTTGAGAACCAGACCGTGAGACTGCCCTGCCAACTCCCAATTTTATCTTTATATTACTTGACTAAAATCATTAAATCACCTCAGATACAATGAGTTCCCAAAAACTACAGAAAATTCCACAAAGTAAATTGACTAGCTAGACGAACTGAGTAAGTAATGTTGTAACAACTCAATTTTTAGAAGTGGTGCTTTGGTCAGATACTTTAATGAAGTTTTAGGGTGTTAGACACTAAATCCCTTACGTTTAGTGAGAAACACGGCTTTTGCAGTGTCTTAGGCCCGGATTAGTGGGTTTCTTGTTTTTTTTGGTGTGATGTGATTCGAGTGTTGTGCCAGCCCTCATGAGAGTTTTGTGGATTTGCTATAGATCGTGGAGTTTGGTTGACGTACTTTGATGGCTTGTCTCTACTGACATGAGTCACATAAACGTAGAAGGTCACGTGATCTGTTCGTGTTTGCGGTTTCCTTTCTTTCCTTCCCTTTTTTTCCTCTTTCCTTTCCTTCTTTCTTTTCTTTCCCCTGGGCTCCACCCCTTCCTCCACTTCTTCTTCTCCTTCTTCTTCTCCTGCTCGCGTGAGGGAGAGAGAGAGAGGAGGGAAAGGGGTGAGACAAGTGAGAGAGAGAGACAAATGGCTGGAAAAGGGAGGATGCAGCTGCCCTCGTGTCGCCATCGTCGCCTGGAGGAGGAGAGGAGTAGCTCGTGGTCGGAGGAGGAGTGTCGTTGTTCGTCTCGCGCCATCGCATCTTCAGTGGAGATACGCACCTCGTAGATTTTCTTTTGGTTCCAAATTTGAATCATAGGAGGATGTTAATGTGCTGATAATTGTAGTAATTTTATTAAAATTTATTGTACATTTGCGGACCATTTATGATCGTATTTATAGTTTGGAGTAAATAATGTCTCCTTTGTGTTTTCTGTTGATTTCTCGAGATCCGCTTGATGGATCTCTGTGTTACTTGTCTGGTTTGGAAGATCTCGACGAAATCTTCATTTTGAAATATTATTTGCATAGTTTGGATTAATAGTTTGCAAGATTGGACTAGACTTTGGGTCCCATTTCGAGATGCCCTACTATAATTCAACATGCCATTTTTGTTGTAGATTGTCTCCTTGATCCTTGGTTCGGTCGACTGAATTTGTTTGATTTGTCATTCTAAAAGCCTTAGGTGTTGATAAAATTCCTGGTTCGATCAATCGAACGTTTACGGTCTACCGATATGGTACCCCAAGTCTATATTCGGTCGACCGTTCCATTTCAGTTTGTCGATCCAGGCCCTGATCCTATATTAAGATGTTTTATGTTTTGATTTATATATATATATATATATATAAATCTTGGGAGATATAATGGCATAAATAGTTAGGAAAATCATTAGAATAATTGTAAAGTTTGTTTAAAATGAATTAGCAAGAGATCATCTAGGATATAGGTAGAGTAAAAGATGAAATGATTTAGAAATAATAGACTTTCCTTTAAATAGTTTAGATTGGACTTTAATGATCATGATAGTATACTTAGGTCTAGGACTTATGTGATTTTGTATGTGCTACACTGAATGAAGTATTTAGTGACACTGCACTAGATGTTTAAGCTAATTTAATTGTGCTCCCAAAGAACACGAGCTAGTAGGTGTCTTACACTTGACGCCAAAGCATAGATTTTAGTTGTGTTTGCTTTACTGTGGTGTCTTTTGAATGGATTTGAGGACGTTTTTGTTGGTATTTTCTTATATAGTTGTCGGAGGTTGAGCGTGGTACTCGTGAAATTAGACACTTGCAAGATGTTTTTGCCTAGACCTGACAGAGGAGCTGTCGAGACTGTATTTTGTTTGTGATTTCTCGACCTTTAGTTTCTATGTCACTATTGGACACAGTGTTTCTTGAAATTTAAAAGATATTTAATAATTTTTGAAAAGATTTTCCAAAAAAAAGAGTTTTTGAAAGAGAAAAGGAAAGATTTGAAAATGATTTAGAAAGAGTTTTCCGGTGCTTTCTGTTTACGTTAGGACTAATAGACAGAGGCAAGTGTTCATCAGGCCTTAGAGGTATGACACTCCTTCATTATCATTCACAAGGCCAAAGTTGAGGTCTACGGGTTGAAGTATTTGTGGCATGACGGAGAGGTATGATACTCCTACTGTCGATGTGAACACTGAGGCTCAGGTATTATCAGGTGTAAAGGTATGAGACTCCCTCCTAAGCATTGTGTGGAAGACGCTATGAGAAGACGTACCCTGTGAGGGCCAGTGCAGGTGGGATACGTGTCTCGTAGCTGGCTATGTCCTAAGAGACCACGACCGCTTTCCCCGAAGGGGTTGACTTTGTTGAGGGTTCTCTATGAGGGAGAATCATAAGACAGTGATCGCTCCTACACAGGATGACTTCACAGTAGCAGTGCAAACACCGTTGGTCATACTTTAATGGACTGCATGTGACCAGTATTGTTTATTTGACGTCAAACAATTCGACACACTATTTGTGCTTGTTTGTGCAGAATCCAGATTTAGAAAATCATGCTCTAAGCCTAGAAGAGATCGTGCTTTGGTTCCTGTTGAGACATAGTATTTGGGAACAGTGGCTCCGTTGCTTTGGGAACGGTAGCTCCGTAGTTTGGGAGCAGAGACTCTGTGGCTTGGTATTGTGTTTAGGTCCAGAGAGGACTATGTTGTGCAGAATAGATACTCTGTAGTTATACTTTGGTGTAGTTTTTGGACTTGACTTGGCAAGAGTGATCATCTCAAAAGTGCATAAAAGATTTTCAAAGAACATGCACATGGTTTTGAAAAGGAAAAGAAAAGAATGATTTTAAAGACATAGTTTTATGATTTTGTGGCCTGTCGGACAGTGATGGACTGCTTTGTTTAGTGTTGCGGCATCCGAGGGATGCCAAAACTTGTGTGCTGGGTATCAGTAGATTGCCCTTGATTTGAAGACATATGGGTGTGCGCCTGTGCTTGGTTGACCTCGACATAGGTCACCGAGTTGTAGGTGGAGTGTGTGTTGGGTGACCGTTGAGTGGTCACTCACGTGTACTTTGTTTTGTGTATTTTGACAGGTGCAAGATAATAGTTGTTGGTTGCTAGTGTATATAAGAAGAATCATGCCGCCACACATCGGAGATTCAGGTGAGTATTAGTTTAATTTTATTTCTATTGTTTAGTAAATTTATTTATTATTGAGAGTACTTAATCCTAACTACATTATTAGTATAATTATTAGTTAATAATAAAAATAAAAATAATTAAATGAAAATTTATAACTAGGTTAGATGGTAACAACTTGAAGGTCACTACAAAAGTAATGCTAATGAAAGAAGACCAGATCATACCGGTGCAAGAAGTAACCAGTGGCCTCTTGAATGAGTGCTAAAAACGTAATTGTGAGCCAAGCTTGGCCCACAGAATTCAGTTTACAACAACCATGAAAAACATTCTTATTCTGGACTAGAAAGCACAAGTAAAGCCGAGTCAACAAACCTTAACAAACTCTTCCCAAGTGCAATCCTCTGTGACACCTAGGATCTGTCTAGCTTCTTGTTCAGTCATTCCTTTGCTCACTCTGCGAATGTTCTGCACTGCTTCGTGTGTGACTCCAGATTTATTTGCATCTATGTTGTAAAGAGAGAACATAAAACATGTAAGCAATAGAAATGCAGTGACTGCCGGTGTATCACCTCTCGAAACAAACCAGGTAATAGCACCACATATAAAATAAATCAGAGGACTTACTTTCAAGTGCTTTGCGATAAGCTTGAAGCACAGCCCTCCCCAATATTCCAGAACCCATCACAATCAAGTTAGCAAGAAGCTTTGATGCCTATTTAAGCAAAAAGATAAAAA
>JAMKQA010008927.1:0-12431 GCA_024699735.1 Posidonia australis | reverse complement strand
TAGGTGGCGACTCCGTTTTATTTTGCTTTTTCGACGTGATTTTGCCGACCGATTTCGCATTCGTTTGCGGAACCTCCTCGCCGGCATGGTTACACCATCGTAGACAAACATGCTTCATGTCTTTAGCATCTCATGCATCAGCAATAATTGTCAATCATCAGCATTAACTAGCAACACAGCAGCATTCTAGCATTAGCAACACCTGCATTTGCGTCAACACCGCTCGGATCCAGATGCAGACCTGCCTGGTTTCAATGTGCGAATACGTAGGCACTCTAGAGACACAGCGTCTGCATTAGCATATGCACCTCGGCACTTGAATTGCGACCTTCAACGTATCCGTCAGATATGAGGCTCATTGCCAATATCATATTTCTTTCCCGTTGACTGGGACAGGATGTCTTTTCTCAACCCTGAGCACCGGTCTCGATTCCCTCAATCTCACTCATGGAGGGGCATCTTTAGACACCCCGATTTCTAGCCAATGTTGGCAGGTGGACTCGGTGGAGAGTGCAACTAGACGGCGAACTCGGTCCTACCTTGATTCCCAAACCTAGCCCATAAACCCCAAACCAACCCAAAACCTCAAAATTACCCTAAACCAAACCCCATTTAGTAAGCCCAACTCCGGGAGCCCAGCCCGTGTGCTCTAGCCCAAACAACATGCTCGGCCCGATAGCGTGGCCCAAGTGCGCGTCAGGACCACGGTAGCCAGGCAGGCGGCACTTGACCAGTCACTTTCATCGTACGAACTCATACCTTCTACGAGCGACGCCACACACAGAACGTCGACTTGTCCCCTCGACATGCCTAACATCCCACAGCCTTCCCACGTCCTATCACCAACCACCACGCCCTGTGTCGCTCCTACCGTCACTCAACTTCTACAACGGTGCCAACGAGCGGCCTGCAACTCCAGTCAACCCTGCCAACACGCCACCCACTCCACCAACCACACAACTGGCTACCAAAAACCTGAGTCCTTGGGAACCAACAGACACCCTTGAGTCACAAGCGAAGAGAGCAGAGACCACCTTGCGCGAGGGAGAGCCATTGAAGAACCAGAGTGCCTGAGAACCCAACACCAGAGCCACCTGAGATCCCCCTTCCATGGCATCAAGGAAGCTTCCCAGCCAACCTCTGAGCACACCTGACCCCTCCGAACCAATCCTTGCCCACCAAACAGCCGCCCCTGTCTCTCTCACTGGAGTTCCAGTCGCCGACCTCAAGGGAGACATTCCGGCCACTACAGGTATCCATTTCACTCGTACAACATAGAAGATAGCTTAGTTAGTTTTGTTTTGCATCCCATCTGTGTTTCCCGTTGTTTTCTCCATTTATTTGTTGCAACCCGCTTCTCCCACCATCGACGGACGCACAACACCGGTGTAAGGCTGTCCCGATCACTAAGCGCACGGCCCGGGTGCTCGAATGGCACCCTTCCTTCTTCCTTCACTTCCCGTCGTGGCTGAGTCGAACCCTAGGCCAAGAGTTCCACGTGGAGGCCTGTCGGAGCATGGCCGACGTTGAAACCGGCAACTAGCACAGGGGGAAGACTCTAGTGTTGCCCTAGTGTTTTTCCCACCATATCCATCATACCATGCCATCCTTTTAGACCCTTGAGTGCCCATTTTTCTTTGGTAATGCATGCATTGTTTAGGGAAAGGCGATGAAGGAAGAAGGTCTGGCCTCTGTTCTACGTGCGTTCCCCGATAGTGCATCCTAGATGCGTGTATTCATCAGGGCCCATGTGAGGCCAGACCTGACCAAGTCTCGACCACAAGCCCCCCTTTATTTAATTTTTTCTTGTACGTTTAACTCCTTGTATGTTTTCTTCATTGGTCCATGGTTTGTGTTTTCGCTTTAAGATTCCCCATAAGTAATTTTGCTTCGCCCTTTTAGACCTCCTGTGCCTTTTATCAACCATGTTGTCTCCCCCTTTTGTAGTAACCATGTTAGAATCCTGGAGTGTGTCTGAGACTAGTCGTGATAGCTGGTTGCTTGGATGTGCCTTGGGGCACGTTCTGGGGCCACATACCGGAGGCACGTCCACGATGCGTGGTTGCTCCAGGGATCAACTCTGGCACAGCTTAGCCTCTAGCCCCACCTCACCTTCACTCCTTACATTTGTTTTATGTCTTGCAGTTTCCCCACATCCTTGATTGTCTGTTGCATATTGTCTATCTTGTTTTGTTTCTTGTGCATCATCATCCAATAGCCACATATCAATCGACATTCAAGCGCCCACATAACCATGCGTGCGAGCGATGAGTCCGAGAAAGATCAAATGGTCGGACGTGCAGGGGTGCCTAATACCGTCCCCGCACGTAATAGGAGTCCTCACTCTTTCTTTGGCTCGCAATAACCCAGGTGTCGTATCCATTTGGCATGAGTCACTTTTATCTTGCATTTCGTTTTGAGCTTTAATTTTTGATACGGTTTTCCTTGTCTTCCTTTTTAATAGACTAGGTAGCGACTCCATGTCTTATCTATATTTTGTTTTGTCTTTTATCGGTGTTTTTGAGTCGTTTTCCTAGTCCTCAGATTCATACGGTCCTGATCGCATTGGAGCGTGGTTCCCCCCACCGGCATGGTCACAATACACTAGCACAAAATAGCTACTATCCTACACCTGCCAAAACATACAAAACAAAGCACACATGAGTGACCACTCAACGGTCACCTAGCACGCACCCCACCTAGAACTCGACAACTTATGCTGAGGGCAACCAAGCACAGGCATCACACCTGGATGTCGCCAAACCAAGAGGACAATCTATTGATGCCCTGCACACAAGCACTGGCATCATTCTCGGATGCCACAACACCAAACCAGGCAGTCTACCACTGCCCAACAAGCCACAAAGCACAAAACCATTCCTTTAAAACCATTCTTCTTTTTTCCTTTTCAAAACCATGTGCATACTCTTTCAAAATCTTTTATGCATGCTTGAGATGGCCATTATTGCCAAGTCAATCCCAAAAGCCACACTAAAGCACAACTACAGAATCTCTACTCTGCACAACACTGCACAACATGGTCCCCTCTGGATCCAAGCACAACACCAAGCCACGGATCCTCTGCTCCCAAACTCCAGATCCACCGCTCCCAAAACAAAAAAACAACCGTATCCAAAACACTATGCCTCAACAGGCGCCAAAGCCACGGCCTCCTTTAGGCCCAAAGCCTGATTTCTTGATCCAGAAACCCGCACAAAACATAAGCACAAACAGTGTGTCAAACTGCCCAACGCCATGTAGACAACACTAGCCACAAGCAGTCCATCAAGGAGCTACCATGGCGTCTACATTGCCACAGTGTGCCACCCTATGTAGGAGCTAACCACTGTCCTGTGATTCTCTCTCTTGGAGAACCCTCACAAAGCCACCCCCTCTTGGGAAGGCAGTCCTGTCTCTCAAGACACTACTAGCTACGAGGCGCGCGTCCCACCTGCACTGGCTACCACAAGGTACGCCTTCTCATGGCACCCACCACACAGTGCTCAAGAAGGAATCTCATACCTCCACACCTGACAACACTTGAGCCTTAGTACTCACAGCGACAACAGAAGAATCATACCTTCCCGTCAAGTCACGAAAAACCTCAACCCGTGGACCACAACCCTAGCCTCAAAACGACAGTCAAGGAGTATCGTACCACCAAGACCTGACGAGCCTTAGCCTCAAGTATCTTAGCCCCCAACACAAACAGAAAGCACCGGTAAACTCTTTCCAAAACTCTCTTTTGGAAAACCTTTTCAAAAACGATTAAATATCCTTTAAAACTCAAGAAACACTGAGCCCAGCAACGACACAGAAACCAAAGGTCGAGAAACCACAAACAAAACACAACCTCGATGGCTCTCCTGTCAGGCCCAGGCAAAACACCTTAAGAGTGTCTGGGTTCACAAACACCACGCTCAACCCACGATCACAACCTAAGAAAATACCAACAGAAACGTCCTCAGAGTGTTGAACCACCCAAAAGACACCACTACAAAACAAACACAACTAGAACTCCACGTTCTGATGCCCAAGTGTAAGACACCTACTGGCTCGTGTCCTTCGAGAGCACAGTCAGATCGGCTCAAAAACCTAAAACAGTGCCATTGAATACTCCATTTAGTGCACCACACACAAAACCACACAAGCCCTAGACCTAGGGATACTATCATTATCCCTAATGTCTAGTCTAAACCATCTAGGGAAAGAACCTATTGTTTCTAAATCATATCATCTTTTATTCTACCCACATCCCAGGTCGAATCTTGCTAATTCATTTTAGGCAAATCCTACAATCATTCTAATAGTTATCCTAACCGTTTATACCATTATATTTATCTCCAAAGATTAATATATATATACATATATACACATATATGTATATATATTTATATATATTAATCAAAACATAAAACATCTTAATATAGGACCAGGGCCTGGATTGATAGACCAAAATGGAATAGTTGTCCCAACCTGGGCTCAGGGCACCAGATCGGCAGACCGAAAAATCACTCGGTCGACTGAAAACTTCTGATTCGGTAGACCAAAAACGTTTGGTCGACCGAATCAGGAATTCTGTCAACACCTAAGACTTCCAGAATGGTAGACTGAACAAATTCGGTCAACTGAACCAAGGATCAAGGGGACAATTTGCAATAAAAATGAGATACCGAAATAATTTGGCATACTGAACCAGGCGACTGCAGGACATCCCGAAATGGGACCCAAAGCCCAATCCTGCAAACCACCATTCCAAACCCAACAACAATAAATCAAAAATGAAGATCTCGACGAGATCTTCCAAACCAGACAAGCAACATAGAGATCCATCAAGCGGATCTCGAGAAATCAACAAAAAACACAAAGAAGGCACTATTCACCTCAAACCATAAATACAACCATAAATGGTCTACAAATGCACAATAAATTCAAATAAAAATTACTGCAATTACTAGCACACCATCATGCACCTATGGTACAAATTTGGAACCAAAAGAAAATCCATGGGGTGCGTACCTCCATCGAAGACACGGCGATGCTCCTCCTCCAACCATGAGCAGCTCCTCTCCTCCATGCGACGACGGCGACTGCATCTTCCCTACTATGGCCATCTTTCTCTCTTTCTCTCTCTCTCTCATCTCATCCCTTTCTCTCTCTATCTCTCCTCCCTCGAACGAAGAAGAGGAAGAAGAGGAAGGAGTGGGGCTACAGCCTGGGGGAGAGAAAAGAAAGAAAAAAAAGAAGGAACGGAAAGAGAAAGAAGGGAAGGGAAAAAAGGAAACCATAAGCACGAAACTAGACCATGTTACCTTCCACGTCCACATGACTCGTGCAAACCGAGATCCGCAATCAAAACACAAAGTGAACCCACAAAACTCCCACGAGGGCCAGCACAGCACCCAAACCACACCACACCACACCAAAAAAGCCAGAAACCCACTAATCCAAGCTTAAGACACTATGAAAGCTACGTTTCCCACTAAATGAAGGGGACCCAATGTCTAACGACCCAGAACTTCATTAAAATATTTGGCCAAAACACCACTTCTAAAACTGAGTCGTTATAATTGTTCTCTGAGTTTTGCCTTATTAATTGTTTCTCTGAGTTTGTGTGTTTTATTTTAACCAAAAAGGGGAAACAAATATGTCTCTACTCTCCTAGGCATGTCAAGTGCGAAAGGGGAAGAAAACACACAAGTAAGGCAAATAAGCAAGCAAACAATAAGCAAAAGGCATGATCATAGCATGTACAAGTGTCGTGGTATCATAATTGTGAAAAGAAAACATTCATCACATCAAAAGGCAAAGCATGTGGCATGCAAGTGCAGTGACAGAGCAAATGTGCAAAAGAAAGTGTGAAAGGCACCCCAAGTAAACAAACAAGTATGTGAAGCCCTAGCCTCAAAAAGAAAGCGAAGAAGACTAAACAAAAAGTTGGAATCTGGTACACCCCAGCAGAGTCGCAAGTTCTGTGACCATGCCCCTTGAGGATCTGACGCAGAGTAGCACCAGAGGGAGGAGGCCGCAACTATGCCAGGATGGCGAAGGCGTAAGATAGGATAAAATCAAAAAGAAAAGGAGTCACCACCTGTATTTTAAGGGAAAGAAGAGGAAAACCACAAACAAACCACAAAAGATGAGTGCATGAGATGCAAATATGAAGGCCAGATGTCCACAAACCAGAGGATGGATAAGGATTCCTATTACGCACGGGGAAGGTGTTAGGCACCCCTATACGCCCGAGAAACTTGATCTTTCTAGTCCAATTCGCTTACTAGAGGCTAAATGAATGTTTGCTAAACCTAGATTGTGCTCTAATCATGCTAATATGAATGCCAAGTCAAGACTAGATGGATGTGCAAGATGGCATGCAAAAACTACGAAGAAATCCACACGAAATGATGAAATCATGAAATACGACACGATAAAGAAAATCACATGAAATGACGAGGTTTTGGCGAGAATGGCTTAGAAAATCATATAGGCCTCAAGAGAATCAAAAATGCAATCAACTCAACTCATTAGAATTGTAGAAAACGTCATGGAAATCCAAACAGGAAAATTGCAAAGAAATTTGCACAAAACAAGTAAACTGTGACATGTAAAGAAATTTACATAAAATGATGGTGTTTTTTGGAAAGAATGCTCGGGAAAACCATATCGATATTAAGAAGGTCAAAAATGGGGCCAACCCAAGTCATCGAAATCATATAAAAAGTCGTAAAAATAATCTGCAATTAGGCTAATGTGGGCCTTTCGGTCAGTTAGTGTATGCTCTTAGGCAATGAAATCCAAATCAAATCGAAAAATACAAAACATAGGAGTAAAGGAAATCAAATCGAATGTTGGGCAAAGGATTCTGAAAACGAATAAGGAACAAATCCACGAAGAACCACATGGCATGTAGGCTCGCTCGAAAAGGATGAGACAATGTGCAAATGTAATAAAATTATGCAAAACGCATGAATATGTACCTAAATGTGTAAAGGTACTGAGGAATGACTTAGACAAAAGTTATGCATGACTTAATGCAAGAACTAACATGCAGGTGCAAGAATTGGTGGCATAGGGGTAATTTGGTCATTTCAATGGCCATATGTGATAAATGCCTGTATGGGGATGATGCATGGTCTGAGATATGCCAAAATGTATGTGAAATGTCAAGAAAATATTATTTTCAAGAAAACATGAAAAAGACAAGGTCTTAAAAAC
The DNA here is from genome assembly GCA_024699735.1 of Posidonia australis. Taxonomy (NCBI): domain Eukaryota; kingdom Viridiplantae; phylum Streptophyta; class Magnoliopsida; order Alismatales; family Posidoniaceae; genus Posidonia; species Posidonia australis. The sequence goes on along the minus strand of JAMKQA010008927.1, from coordinate 5,216 downwards.
AATAAAATGATGTAAACACAGTAAAGGACAAATACAAGGACCAAAATGCAAAATTCACAAAAAGGATGAAAACAAGGATCAAAATATATTCAATGACTTCTATTCTAATGTGCAGATGATAAATCAAATGAAAATGTGGCACTGAGATGTGTGAGAATTGCACTTTGACAATTTCCTGAAAACTTAGGGTCTAATGTCCAAAATTCACACATAAGTGTAAATGTGACTAAAATATGAAACTAAAGATAAATTTACAATGCAAACATGATTTTTAAATGAAATCTATGATTAAGTGCAAAATATGAAATGCAATAAGTGGAAAATATCAAAAATATGTGAGAAAACAACTAAAACCCTAGCTGATGGATTTGAAATTAGTTTAAGGGTTTGGATGCAAATTACCTGGGCTCAGGGATTGTATGTTGTTAACCCATGGGCACACATGCAAAATATCAGGGCCTAAATGTGATAAAAATTAAACTATTACGATGATCAGTGTGATTATGAAGTCTTTTAGGTCTCAGAATGCGAATTTCACAAGGAAAACTCATTTTTAAAAAGTTTCGGATGCATGATGCAAATGTTCAAGACTTAATTGCAAAGAAAATCTAATCTCAGGGACCTAAATGTGATAAAATTAATACTAATGCACTAATTATAAAGAAAATAAGACAAGTAAGGGTCATATGCAATATTCACAAGAATAATAAAGAAAATAAAAAGTTATTTAAAACAATAGGAACTTAAACATAAAGAAAAGGACTTAAAAGTAAGGAAAGGAGGACTCAAGTCCAAAAATACTTAAAACTAAATGACCTAGACTAACAAAAACTCCTTCGAAAATCACCGGTGGATCGCCGACGTCTCCACTCCGACGTGAGCTCCGGCGATGGTCCAACAACGGAGGAAGGTGGGCGATGGCCTAGGAAGCTAGAGGGAGGCACGAAGGGAGTCTCCGATGTATCGGACGGGGCTGGAGTGACCTGAGGCGCACCTCCCACCTCGCGCTCTGGCGAGGTGGCCACCGGCACTAGGGAAGACGACAACGGGAGGGCAACGGCGCTCTAGCTACTGGGTCGACATAGCGGCGAGCAGAGGAGCTTCGTACAATGGATACTCCGAAGGGGCCAGAGGAGATCTGGATGTCGGGTGGCTCCACCCACCTCCCAGGTCGACGGCTGACGCAGTGGAGATGGGAACGTCGCTTCGGCGGCTAGGAAGGTGGCACGGCAGCATGAGGAGGTTCGTGGTAGGGAGGCTGGCCTACTAGAGGAGGTCGCGAATTGCGGGGGCGTCCGGAAGCATCCAATAGTGTAGACATCCCGATTTTAAAGTCACATGGCAACAGGTTCCTCTGGAAAATGCTCTGGTTACGATCATCAAAACCTCCAATTTTCAAACTTAAAACAAAAACCTAGCCCACTTAAGCCTACACAAACCTAATCAAGCCCACACTAGTCCACTCTAACCTAATCAAAGCAAGAAACAATAATTAAGAATTAAAACCAAACAAAAGTCATTCAAAACACTTAAAAATCCAAATTAATCGAACAAAAACCCTAATTCAAGTCAAAATTAAATAAAATCCACTTAAACCCACTTAAAATTCAATTAATTAAGTGAAAACCCTAATTAAAGTTAAAATCCATTTAAATCATTTAAAATCCTAATTAATTAAATCCAAAACCCTAATTAAACCAAAAACCCTAATTAAAACACAAAAACCCTAATTAAACTCAAAATCCTAATTAATTAAATCCAAAACCCTAATTAAACTCAAAATCCTAATTAATTAAACCTAAAACCCTAATTACACCAAAAACCCTAAATTAAAATCCAAAACCCTAAAATTAAAATAATTAAAACCTTAAAAACCCTAAAACAATTAAAAAACCTAATTTGAAAAACAATTAATTAAACCCTAAATCAAAAAATCAAAAATTAAATTAAAATCACAAAACCCAATTAAAAACTTAAAAGCAAAACCTTAAAACCCTTAAAAATCCCAAAACAAAAATAAAACAAAAAACCTAAAATGATTAAAACCCTAATTAAACAAAATCAAAAAATTAAAGAATCAAAACCTAAAATCCCTAAAAAAATCCCAAAACAAAAACCATAAAACATAGGCCCAATCGTAGGCCCAATAACCCACTTAATCCATAAATTAGAAAACTTTATACAACCCAAAAAATAATTCCAGTGAGCTCCTTAATCTCCAGCGACCGCTCCGATGGAATCCCAAGAACTCCGGACCATATCTTCTCCTCCCCATGATCTCCGACGATCTTCGACAGCTCCTACTAGCTCACGATGATCATCGTGCGGTCCTCAGACATCGGGGAGGAAAATCGACGACTCTGGAGGCCACCGTCGGAGTATATAGCCCGTCGCCGACGCGGAGCTGAAGGGACCGTTGGACTGCCATTTTTGACCCCCCGCGAGAGAACTCAGAGAGCCTGGCCATTCCCCACATCTTTAGAGCCTTCCTCCCATCCTTTCACAACCCCAAAAAGCCCTGACCTCCGCAACCAGAACATCCCGCCGGAGCGCCGTCGACCAGTCACGTCGGGGAAACAGCTCCACTAGCCAGGTATGCCCCCTTTCCCTTCAATTTCAGTCCAGTATGCCCTTGTAGAATCCCTTTAGCATCCCTGACTTCAGGCTTTGACGGGGAGGTCCCCCTGTACACCATCAGCCCCTCCCTCCGGCGATGGGTTCCCTATCGCTGGCGAGGCCTCAGGCCCCTTGACCCCAGGCGAGGCCCCCGTGGGCCTTTCCTCCCACCTCCTCTTCTTTCCTCCTCCTCCTTAGACTCCCTCCGCTTAATGGAATCCCCCGATGTCCACGACCAACGACTTCCGTCAACCACCGATCGTTGTCATTGACCTTCGCCGCAGACTCGACCAAGGATCTCTGGACATCCACGCTCTGCGCCACTACTCTCGGAAGACTCGCTGCATTGCCATGAACTTCTCCGCACCGCCACGTCGTCGCCACAGCCCTTAGGGCGCCGCCCCCGCCTCTGTCGTGCCTGTGGCCGACGTAAGGGATGGGAGGAACGCCTCAGGCCATCCCAGCCCACGCCAATGCGCCCTAGAGTCTCGCCGTGACACCTCGAAGCTCTCCCAGCCCTCGCTGCGCCGCTCCAACGGTTGCGTCACCACCAGCCACCTCGTCGTCATCTTCCCCGACGCCAACAAGCCACCTCGCACTCTAGTGAGGTGGGGGGAGCAACTCAGACTGCTCCAGTCCATCTCGACGCACCGGAGACACCTATCGTGCCTCCCTCCAGCCTCCCATGTCATCGCCAGAGACAACCAGTCGCCGCACTGCTGTAGGATCATCGCCGGAGGTCTTGCCGGAGGGGAAGCACCGGTGATCTTCGAAGAGGATCGTTTTGGGCCCAGGCCCCTTAGTTTTAGGTTTTTATTCTTAGGTCCTTAGGTTATTACATTTGAGCCCTTTTTCATTACATCTGGGTCCAGTTATTTAGTTTTTTTAGTCCTTGTAGTTTTAACAAACTTTTAATTATTTATTTATCTCTGTAAGATTTGCATATAATCCCCTACACATTCTAATTTTTTCATCCTTATTGCATTCATACATGTTTTATCACATTTAGGTCCCTGAGATCATGATGCCTTTGTACTTAAGTCTTGACCATTTGCATTTGGCCCCTGGAACTTTTTAAAATGAGTTTTCCCTATGAAATTTGCATTCTGAACCCTGAAGGATTTTAAAATCACACTGACCATCATTAAAATTGAATTTTTATCACATTTAAGTCCTAAGCTTTGGCAATAAGCCCTAGAGTTTTTCAAAAAAAGAGTTTTTCTTGGAAATTTTGCATATTGACCCTGAGAAATAACATAATTGCACTAATCATCATAAAAACCCAATTTTTTTCACATTCAGGCCCAAAAAGTTTGCATATAAGTCTCTAAGTGCTTAATAAACAATTCCTGAGCACAGAAAATTTGCATTTAGACCCTTAGATTAATTTAAAATCCATCATTTAGGGTTTTAAATGTTTTCTTGCATATTTTTGATATTTTTGACTTATTGCATTTCATATTTTACATTTAATCATTGATTCCATTTAAAAATCATGTTTGCATTGTTAAATAGCCTTTGATTTCATATTTTGGTCACATTTGCACTTATGTCTGAATTTTACACATTAGACCTTGAGTTTTCAGGAAATTATCCAAGTGCAATTTTCACACATCTTAGTACCACATTGGCATTTGATCCATCATCTGCATATTATAATAGAAGTCACTGGATATATTTCGATCCTGATTCTCGTCCTTTTTGTGAATTTTGCATTTTGGTCCTCATACTTGTCCTTTACTATGTTGACATCTGTAGACACCCCGATTTTGAGGTAACTCATTGATAAGGCTCCAGATGTTACTTTGGATATGGATGACCCTTGGACCGATATCTAAGCTCATAGCAAGCCCTTAGCCTTGTTAGGAAATCAGACCAATAGGGGAGAGCACCAACCAAGCACACCTAGCTAGCATACCAACCCAGCACACCAACCTAGCACACCAACCTATCACATCAACCTAACGCACCTCCCTAGCACACATAGGTGGCGCACAACGCTGCCTGCGACTGCTGGCTTTCCACCTTCCTTGGCTGTTACCTCCAACAGCGAATGTGCCATGGAATATTCCAGGCTCTTCGTCTGCGAGGCTCTCCTTATACCCGTAACTCATCCCTGAGAGTTCCCTATAAAAGGACCCCCATAGGCACCACTTGAAAGGGATGAAATCCTGAGAGTTTAGAATCCTGAGTAGAAATCCTTGCATCCAGCCGTTTCCTACTCTAAAAACCCGACCTTTGTACGAGCTTCTCCACCAGCCCAGCAGCCTGTTTTCATTCCCTAGAGCACCTCCTTGCGTCCTAGAGCCTTCCAAAGCAACAAAGGTTTTCTTATCTCTGATATCGCGAAGAAGGAATATATCGTGAGGTACGCATTCTACCTCCCCTTTTTTAATTCCTTGATGGCAATTTAGGGCTGAATAAAACATGCTAAAAACATCACGAATGATTTGTTTTGTTCCATATTCATGAAGTTCTTATGATATCATGCTTGTTCTTTCTATGCAAATCTACGTTGGCACTACTAGCATGAGCAATTGTTTCCATGTTTAATATTTTTACCATGCACCATGTATGCCCTTGCACGTAGAAGCATGTAT